>BMAU01014241.1:0-86299 GCA_019973935.1 Trichonephila clavipes | reverse complement strand
AGCGTCACGTGTATTTGTATTATGTCGGAATGTATTTTTGTTTTCCTTTCTTTCAGTAAATTAATAATTTTTTTTAAAATGAACTTTTATTTTCAACTTTTTGATATGCTCTTGCCTCCCAAGTATGGTTATTACGCCTCCTAGAGAGCGCACGTTGCTGTAGATGATTATTTTTTATTTTACCTTATATTATATTTTTTGTGATTATTTCTTTAATTATAATGTTGTTATATTTAATTGAATTCGTCCTAAACAAAGATAATTATGTTCAATTATTTGACTTATTTATAAGCAAGCGAACGAGGAAGAAAGATTTCATGAAATAGTTATGCAAAAAAAAAAAAAATCGGAAGGTACTTTGTAACCATAGTTTTGAACGCCTGAAGTTTGCTCTCTAGTAATAAGGATACGTCTCATTTGTGCCAGATAGTATACGTTCAACCAACCATTCTTATGACACGTTATTCTTGTTAATGAAATTAATTCCAATTGTACAAGCTTTTTTCAAACACTTAAACAAGATTGATGTGCCTTTTTCTCACTGAAATCATTGCTAAATTTGCCACAGTTTTAGTTTAAAGTTCTTCACCTTTTAAATAAAATTGAAAGGAGAAAAAAAAATTGGAGAAACTATTCGTGTACGATTTTTACGCAATTGTATAAATGTTTTTCATGCAAACAATTGCGATAAAATAGGCTTTTTTGAGTACTATTTAAATTTTCAGACTTATTAAAATCATTTTCACTTCAAAGCAGTTTAAATGTATTTTTTGAAGGAATTTTGCATTTATTTATAGATTTCTAATAGCAATAACTTTGATCGATTGAATGATGCATGCATTTAGGTTTTGATGATTTGATGATTTTAAACAGATTTCACTCTAATTGTGAATGATGGGGAAAGAGTTTTTTAGAATTACTGGAGCACTGGTGCTCCAAAGGATTTAGCATTCTTTTACGCAAATAACTGTCTCTGTTGAGACTGGCAGCTAAAGCAGTAAAAACCAACAAATTTATGAAATTTATAGAAATGCATTAAATTTATTGAGTTATATTCATTTTTTTTTTTTTTCAATTTTCCCCTCCCTTAAACAAGTGTTTTTGTATGTACTTGCACGGACAGCGTCTATCCATATCATACAAGACATTGGACAAGAAATGTATCTGTAAACTTATTCATGCTTGTACGCTAAAATTTTTTTTTCTTATAAGCATTTTATGAAATATTCTTAAGGTATCCGACTACGTTCGGAACCGTGATTAGGCAAAAGCGTATAAATGGATAATATTTTTGACATTTAGTGTCACTTAGATTAGAAATTAATATATAAAATTGTTTTTTAAGAATATTATTACAATAAAAAAATTATTTAAGTACAATATTTTGACAAAAAATGTACATAGAATGACCCATTTTCAAACTGTTCTCCTTTTGTGAAAAATGCTTCTATAATAATAATATTTTGCCTGTATATAGCTCAGACCTCTCTACAGAGCCTCAACTAGAATTTTCGAAATATAATTTAAAAATGGGATTATCCATATTTTACGACAACAGAGGGGAGCAATTTTAAGAATAAACAGCCGATAATTAATTCAATCAGTGGTAACTCTAAAAATAATGTGGATTTTTTCAAAAATCCTAGTTCAGACTCTCTGGAACGTCTTTTACTTTATATAAAGTGAAATATTTATTATTTTAGGAACCATTTTTTCATAAATGGAGAACATTTTGAAAAAGGTTATTCTAAGTTAATTTTTTGCCTAAATATTGTATTTAAATTATTTTTTTTCTCCAAATGTACTTAAAACAATTTTATACATGTATTTTAATCTAAGTGACGACTAAATATCATGAAAATTATCCATTTATGCGCTTTTTTAAAATCACGGTTCCGAACGTAGTCAGCGTAAGTACTCCCGAAATGTATACGGAATGTACAATTTTAATTTTCTAGACCTTATTTATTCCTAAAGCCTAATGCAGTAATCCTAAAAACTCGCCACTGAATAATCCGGCAGTCCGGATAACTCTGCTTCACCCTTGCAGATAAAAAAAATAATAAAGAAAATCCACATACAGTCCCTTCAAGGTTTTTGTGAAGTCTGCTATTTAATTTACATTATAGACAGCTTCATACCTTCATAAAATATTTTGCTGAGGTGTGTGTGATCAGATAAATTACTGTATATTATGTTTTCATTAGTTTTGTTTTTCATGTAAATTAGTAAATGCTCCATGCCTTCATAAAGTACGTGCTTTTCATTTATTTAAAAGTATTTGGGAAATTTATTTTCTGTTGTATTCTGAAGCAAGCAATTCATACAAATACAGAGCAATATCTTCTGAAGAAACACTCCTTCTTATTCTTTTTTAATCCCATTCTCGATAACACGGTTTTTTGACAAACTCGACCACCCTTCTATCCTCATTAGGTCGAGTTTTCGAGACAACCCGTACTCGGAAATAATTCACTGTCAAAATAATCGTGCTAACTTTTTTATTGATTTTCACGAATGCATCATGCACAAGTGATTATAATATATATTGAATTTAGTTATGAATTGAGTGTGTGTGTGTGTTAAAAGAAAAGCTATTAAGCTTTTCAGACACCTTACTTCGATCTAAAAATGTCTGGTCGTTTTAACAAGTGGTCTAATGATCTTATTTTTCATTATCTGCGGAAAACAACTATTAACATTCAGAAAAGGCATTGAAAATGACTTTTTGTGTCACGGCTTATAAATAAAGTATTGTTTTGAAATAACTTTCATTGCTGGTTTTGTTCTCGTGTCCAAAATTCAGAAATGACAGGAAACATATTTACGGAAAAAAGTTGCTGGGAAAATTAATAAAACAGCAACGAAGTTATGACACAAAGAAAAAAAATCGATTATGAATCAGCTATCAGCACATGATCTGTTGTAGGAAGAATTGGTAAAACCGTAATAAAATATTTAGAGTAATATATACTTTAAAGAACACTAGAAGTACCATTAAAATGATTGTAAAATTTACATGCACTATCGGGAGTAACGAATTTTTCAATTCAATGAAGTTTTCATGAAAAAAATTGGCAAAAAATTAATATGAATTAGTTAATAGATTATTCTAAATGTATTCCAAATCTGTTTGGAATTTTAAGCAAAATTTTTCAATACTTATAATTCTGTTACAGGGATAGAGATTTTTATAAAGCAAAAAATAGCATTTTCTCTATTGCTATGCCTTAGGTATCTGCTACACCGTAAATTTTCATATGTAAATTTAAATGGAAGTGTTCAAATTTATTTTACTGGTTTAAAAAAATCAAGTATGGAATCATTGATAGCGTATTAAATTCAGATAATTTATAAATTTAAAAAGACGGATTTATTATGTAGTAATATTCAATTATAATTGCATGAAAAAGCGTTTTCATTTAAACATAATTCTTGAAAGGTTTTGCGGTTCGAGGTGTTTTCACCATTTGTTGTAGCCCGGAACTATATTAATTGAACCTTTAATGCACTGTGTTGAGTGTTTAAATTCAAATTATGCGACATTTGATTAATTTTAATTCCAATCTCCATTGCAATGCAAAATGTAAATTTTATTTAAAACAAAGCTGCATGAAATTTAAAATTTATATTTTTTGAAAAAAATGAGACAAATACAGATCTAAATATCAAAACTAAATGTTTCCAATTTTAAATTTGTACATTTATGGATCTTAGAAAAACTGTCATGAACCTGGTAGAGAATAGCAATAGTGAGTTAAATCACTTATGTTCAGAAATTCTGTATTATTGTTATACCCAAATGAGATTTTAAAAAAATAATTTTTAATCCCACAATAACAATTACTGAATTTTTTTTCATTTCAATTTCTGATGCTCCAAACAAAAAATGTTATTTAAATTCAATTGTATTTCAATGAAGCATTATTAATAAGGAATTTTTTTTAAAAAAAATTACCTACCAATTCCGTTAAGTATGAAATTTTCTAATTTATGCAACTACGATAATTGTTTTTTTAAAAATAGTTCCTTTAAAAATTAATTTTTTTAATATATGCATCTACGATAGTTTGATATATATATATTTTTTTTATCTTTTTTCATAGATGTACAACGACGGAATCTTCATTCGAGCGGAAAATGGAGCCATTCGTAATCTACCCTGTAGATCCGGGCTTTTGTAGATTGCTTAGCATTCAGAAGCTCGTACCTACAGATGTCTTGCGAATTCGGCTGATTGCTGCGTCATCAATGAAAATCCTTCCAGTGGCATCAAGAGAATTTCTTTTCCGGAAGAAGTTATCCTTTCTATTCTATAGAAAAATAATTTATTTGACTTATAAGAAATAATTAAATAAGAGAAAAAAATGAACGACATTTCTAATTACTTTTCATATTGCCTCATAGAAATAAAATATTTGCTTACAAAACTCAACAAAAATTGCAAAAAAGTGTAAATAAAAACATATAAAATATGTTTTCCCATTTTTTTAAAATAAAATTTATAGTTTAATGTTTCTACTTTTTAAACTAATAGAAAAATTCATTGAAATTTTAAATTTAAACATTTATTATACATTAAGACCGTAATAAAACAAAATTTTACTTTCGTATGATATGTGAGGACTAATTATATTATATGACCATTTAAAATAATGATTAGTAAGCTACAGATCTCTTTTATCATTTTCTTTTTGAAATTTTCAAAAATTAATAAACATAGAAGTAAGAATAATCAACATTTATTCTGAAAAAGAGTAGAGTATGAGGAATTTTTCTATGAGGATACGGTTAAAGTATAAAAAACTCTTTGACGAAAGCGCCGAGGGGTGATTTCTATGATAATCTATGATAAAAATTTAAACCTTTTAGTCTTTGGAGGGGGGAGGAGGGTAAACCTCCCTCTTAAGTGTCCACGGCTGAAAAAAATGTAATTAAAAGAGGTACAACTGTAAATAATTAAGTTAAACAGTTTCTAACCAAAGAAACAGTTGGTCTTTTTTTTAAATAAAATTAATTAAACATATATTTTTATTTATTCATAGTAATATAAAATTTTGATAAAAATTTTTTTCTTTCATATTCGTAATTCTGTTTAAAGGATTTTAAACGTATGGGAATAAAACTATTAAAAATATATACTCGCGTATAAGTGATTTTTGAAAGATGATTTATAATATTTCTTCTACTCTTATCTCGAGTAATATAGTTTAAAGTAAATATTTTAAATCCATTCTTTTTTTTAAAGCGTTTATGTACGTAATTTAAAATAAAATCTCGAGGTTTTGGTAAACTTTTGATTAAGATACAAGTAATTCAAGTTATTGCAACACATCTAAAACTTGAGAAAACTAATTTATAGCTTAGTTTGTGTGTGAATTACTGTTTATAGTTTATTATATGTATCTCATTGTGTTGATTAAAAAAAAAGTTTGTATGAAACAGAACTTATGTAACTCGATCTTGTGGAATTTCAATTTCAGATTCTCACGATTTGTTGACCGAGAAAGACCTTGAAATGACCTGGAGCATTTACAGGATGGCCCACCAAATCAGTACTTCACGCACGCTGAAAAAAAATATTTCGTCTAACCACTGTATGAAAATAAATTGGAATAAAAAAAACATATACTTCGTCCTTTACTTGTCAAATTGCACCTCACTTCGACCGTTTCATTCACATCATGGTTAGGTGATTTTGGCTCAGACGGGGAGTGAAAATTTCTTCGACTGAAGCAGTACTAATGTTCCGTAACTTGGTCTTGTAAGTCTTCTAGATAAAAGGTAGTAAAATTTAATGAAGGTTAACGCAACAATACCCTTTCATTACCGAAAAACTTGATGTGTTCAAACCCGCTGACATGTCATTAGGTAGAAAACACCGGGGTGTTCAAACAAACACAGTTAATACTATCCTCCACGCTTTTTTCCCCCTTCTGATAAAAAAAATCTGAATTCACATTTTGTATACATATCATTATCTATGTCTTTAAAGATTTTGTATTAACTTTATTTCTCTCAACCGCGTCATGCTCCATAATAATGATAACAAAACAGAGACCTTGGCATTTAAATAACGCAGATGTAGATTATATTTCAAATACATCAAAAATGATTTAACTCGAGCTGATTGCTTATAGTTATAAATATAAATTATAAGGTTTCAAAACAATCTTTATTAAGACAGAAACAGACTTATCGTTATAATGTATATAATAAGGGGGGGGGGATCGAAATATTTTTCAGAATTTTAAAATCTACTTATGCGGAAAAGATGTTCTAATTATTAGAACATCTAAAACTGTTCTATTATAGAATCTAATAGAACAGTTTTTTTTTCGATTGATTATAATCCTATCTATTAAGTGCACAAAATTTAATTATTTGTTGTTAGTAATTAATTTTATTAATTAATCATAATTATATATTCAATAATTAATTTTTCACTGTTTTTGTTCCCGAAAATCGTCAAAATCAAAAGAATATGTTAGGCGGTATATTGGAGTATGATACGAGAATGGTGGACTTTCTATCCTAGATCCCTCCCCCCCCGAAAAAGTCTTGTGTGCGCTACTGTGTTCTGTGGTATATAGATGAAGAGGGAAAATAATATATATATATATATATATATATATATATATAATTAGTTTTTTTTGTAAAGTACAGCAAATATAAGAATGAAGTTTAGGTATTTCAGCTTTTCTATGGTAATAAGTCAAAGTAATTTTTGTTAAAAATGAAACTAACATTTTAGTATTTTTGTAACATTTATTACTGTGAAAGGACACCTACTAAATATTTATACGAAAAACACTAGGCATATTTAACAGTTTCTTTATATTTCTTTAAAAAATCTAGTCGAAACTGCATAATAAAAAGGAAGACGGAAAAAACTTGGATCGGATTAATTCGACGGGGCAAGGTGAAAGAGATGGGGTTATGAAATGTTGCAATGTACATTGTACTATTCCCTACTCTATACTCACTTATCAAAATATATAGCTTTTACTTTTTTATAATGTACATTTTTTATTTTGAGTTTAAAATCATTTAATCGAATGTAAGACCTTCTATATTTTTTCGAAAATTCAACCCTTTTTGTGGCAATATTAAATTCTGCAATTATTTTTTTAATTATTTTTTTTCCTACTCTCAAACCAGAACCTTTTTTCGCATAGAAATGTTTCGATTAATATATATATATATATATATATATATATATATATAATTAGTTTTTATGTAAAAGTACAGCAAATATAAGAATGAAGTTTAGGTATTTCAGCTTTTCTATGGTAATAAGTCAAAGTAATTTTTGTTAAAGTGAAACTAACATTTTTAGTATTTTGTAACATTTATTACTGTGAAAGGACACCTACTAAATATTTATACGAAAAAACACTAGGCATATTTAACAGTTTCTTTATATTTCTTTAAAAAATCTAGTCGAAACTGCATAATAAAAAGGAAGACGGAAAAAACTTGGATCGGATTAATTCGACGGGGCAAGGTGAAAGAGATGGGGTTATGAAATGTTGCAATGTACATTGTACTATTCCCTACTCTATACTCACTTATCAAAAATATATAGCTTTTACTTTTTTATAATGTACATTTTTTTTATTTTGAGTTTAAAATCATTTAATCGAATGTAAGACCTTCTATATTTTTTCGAAAATTCAACCCTTTTGTGGCAATATTAAATTCTGCAATTATTTTTTTTAATTATTTTTTTCCTACTCTCCAAACCAGAACCTTTTTTTCGCATAGAAATGTTTCGATTAATATATATATATATATATATATATATATATATATATATATATATTTGTATAACGACGATTCAACATAGTATATAATTACTAAATTTTATGAGTAACATGTATAATACCGTATAAATATATTTTAAAACAACTTTTGTTTAAATAATTATTTTATTTACAATTGATGTAAATGAAGGGAATAAATTATCACACTAATTTTTTACTGTTCATTGTGAGAATAAATGGAGAGTTAACCTTAAAAATGCTGACTCTTGCATAATTCATAATTAACATAAGTCTCATTTATTAATAATCATAATGATCCATAAATAATGATAATCCCTAAATTATATATCCTTTATAGATGATTAACTAATGAATTGCGACGTTTTCCCCTTATAATTTAGAATTAAGAATATTGTTATTACTTAATGCCTATAGTGCTGATTTTCGTGACTGCTAAAATTAAAATCTGGAATTAACATTTCAAATTAGTGTAGGGATTTATAATACAATAATAATAATAATGAAAACGTACACTTTTAAAAGGAAAATTAAAATAAATTTTATTTTTATTAAAATATGTATTTCAGATGCATTAATTTTTTTACTAGTATTTTTTAAACTCTGAAAATAAAAATTTTTCGTTTTAAATCTTAAATGGTATTTTAAGATTCAGTTTTAAAAAAGATTTTTTTTATTTATTTTTGATAGAGGTAATTTATTAATTTCTTAAAATCCCGGTGTTATTTCCCATAGACATTCATGATAACAGTAGCGCATTCATGAATTTTTAAAATGAAATTTAAAAGTTGTTAAAGAAATACTACCGGAAAAAGTATAGAAGTGTATTAATGCTTAAAAAAAGATAACTTTATATACGTATTTTTGTTCTTTCTCTCTTTTGAAGAAAAAGGGACTATTTTTTTTAAAAAAAAATTCCTAAAAATCTTTTCTCAGCATTTTATAAAATATAAAATAATTTTTACAATTTAGTATTCAAAATTTTCATCAGTGTAAAATTAAATAAGCTTTTGTCTGTGGGAAAAATTAGCGAAAAGCGTTCTGGTTCTAAGCAAAAAAGAAAAAATAGTTTTTTTCTTTCGATTTTTTCCTCTACGCATTGTTATTTATATTAAAATAGGATCTTATTTCTCTCACCAAAGACACAATTTCTATTGTTGATTTTTAAAAACTTCATTGTGTTGAAAATATGTCAGCACTTTTAGGTTTTCTACTGAATTTTGAGTAATTCAATGAAAATATTACATTATTTGACACAAACATTGTCTAGTATAAAAAAAAAGACTGAAACTACAATAAAAATTCAAATTATTACTATGCGTAATGTAATTGTTTTTAAAAACTGAATAACAATGGATTTTTATCAAAAGAAAACTTCTTAGTTAATGAAAAATTGTTTTCTTTTCTAAGATTTCACAAATTTTTTTTTATAACGTTCTAACTAATTTCAAGAAACATTATCAAATCATAAATAAATAAAAAGTTCAATATTGCTTGCTTTTTTTCCTCTTTAAAATAAACGGAAGAAAAATTCTTCTACCCACACCGTTGAGGAATTAGTACTCTTAAACTATACTCTTTTAAGTCAATGTAGTTTTATAAAAATAATCTTAACATGAAGAAAATATTCATAGATTCACCTAAACTTCGATACTAACTATAAAAATAAGTATCTAATTAAGAACATGATCAGAACATCTCAAGGTGTTAATATGAATTTTAATCAAATATTCAACATAAACTCTAGTATTTTACTAATTTTATGACAAAGTTAAAAAAAAAAGCTTAATTGGCATTGCTTGATTTTATTTTGAATGAGAAAATTATATTTTAATTATAAAATTGCAATGTCCAAGATCTATTTTTAAATTAAATTTAACTTAAGAACTTCTACAGCATTAAACAAAGCTAATCCTTAATGCTTTTCATAATGTTTAGAATATTTATTAGAGTTATAAAGAAACATGAGACACACTAAAAATATTTTGATTTGTTTTATTGTTTAAGTGTGTATGACAGAAAAAGTCTGCTTCTTAATGCTGATAAAAGTTGCTTTTTTTTTCTTTGCGTTCGATGAAATGAATCTCTCCTCTGAAAGAAAAAAATCACATATGTGCAATCAATTACATAATTATGCAATTTATTAATGTTTCTAATTAAGTAAAATTAATTAAGTAATTTGAGTCTACTAGTAAATTCAAAATATTTCTCATTTATACTGATTTTATTAGTTCGTATTATACAGATTGCTGTGATTTAAAAAATTCTGAATTATATATAAAGTGTATTTCACGTTTGTGCGCGTTATTGTGTGATTGATACAGCTCTTTAAAAAAAAATTCCTTTAATAAAATAAAAGCATATGCTCTCATTCATCCTAGTCCCTTAGTTAATATAACAGTGGTGAACGAATTAATTTTCTCTTGAATTTTATTTTTCTATCGTTACTGTTATACGAGTATACATTTCTAAGAGGCGAGCAATGAAAAAGAATGGCTGTGCAACGCCATCTGTATGACGAGAAAGAAACTCAAGAACATCCCGGTGGTCTCAAGCATGTTTAAAGCAGTTTCCTCCCTCTTTTTTCTATAAAAGTTGTTCAAACCATTTTTAAGAGCACCTTTATTTTTATTAAACACAAAACGCAGTAGTATTTCAATAAAAATGCAGACATTGAAAAATTAATTTCTGTAAAAAGACGCAATTTAAATAGCATCCAGAATTTTTAATTAAAAAAAAATTCTTTAGATAGCAATGATAAATACACTTATATTTTAAAATTATTCTTTGTTTACAAGTAAATTACTCCAAAGAGCTATTAAGCAAGCAAATTATGTTTTTGTAATCCCTTAACCCAATGAATAAAATTACCTTAAAATTGCATATTATTTGCACTATGTGATGAGTGTTGATCGCAATATGTATATGTATATACAGTGGCACATAACATGTTCTTTTGATTTTTTTAATTGTTGGGATAAAAAAACATTAAAAAATAAACTATTTAATAAGTAATTAGCATTAATTAATAAAATGAAATTAATAACAATTACTAAATTAAATTTTACGTACTATATGCATAGGATTATATCAATTGAAAAAAAATCAAGGTTGATGGTGCGGAGGACCCGAACCCAAGGGCATTGTGTGCACCACTGTATATAGAGAATTACCACGTAAGTTTCTTAAGCAATGAAATTATTCAACAAAAAGACAAAATGTAGAGAGACACAAAAATGAATTTTTCCCTTAATATTTTTATTATGATAAATTTTCAATAATTTTTTGCTTAATCTCTTTTAAGAATTTTTACGTCGACAATTTCTTATCTTCTCTGATTCCCTTTTGATGCGATAATACTACGCTTACATTAGGTAGTCTTAATGATTAAGCTAGTTCATAAACGTTTCAAGTTTTAAAATTTTATTTTTCATCAATTCCTTTTCTGTCCAAAGCAATTTGTTCAATTTATGATGTAATAAATTGCAACGGCACCTATTTTTCTCTTAATATATTGTTGAAATTGGTACCGTTATGAAAATTATTTCATCAGAATCCCTTTTTTCGTAATTTATTAAATATTTACAAATACATATAAATGCTGTTAAAGATTTTAAAGAGACTTGGCCTAATCTAATAATGAGAAATGTGTGGATCTCAATATTTCTTCTCAAAACGGAAAATTCCTGTAGTATTGATATCACATACTGATTTTTTCGTAAGCCTAATAACAACTTGACCGTCTACATCAAAGTCAGCAACCTTATAGCTGTGGTGGGCCAAGCCAATCTATCAATATGATTCAGAGTGCCGCACCGTAAAAAAAAAATTTAAGCTGTTCGATTCCCGCGGCAATCCATGCATAAATGTCAAGAACACAGGTTTAGAATTGTGTGTGTATTATATATTAATTATGCATCATTTAAAAATATTTATTAACATAAAAACAAATACAGCATAAAGTATAAGACTATTCCTTCAACACAAATAAAAAATTAAAATTGCACATATGCTCTGCACTTTCTAAACATATTTATATAAATAAGAAACAAACAATATAAAATATTAGCATTCTTTCAGGATAGATGAACAAAATTAAAAAAAATAAATAAGTATTTTAATGTGAACTTTATCCTTCTCCGCTTTACTTCATATACCAATATCAGAGTTATAACTTGTCACTTTCAATTTGAATTGATTCTGAACGTTTAGCTGTCAAACAACTTCTTTGCGGGCTCAAAATATTTTTGATTTGAGAAAAAACTTGCTCAAATAGATCTGTAGAACCAAAAGAGGAAAATAGACACTGCTTGGAGTTTTCTATTCAAACAATTATATCTCACCAGTCATGATATCCAACATTTTAAAATAAATGTCGATTTATAGTTAGAATTACCTTCATGGTTTTTACTTAATTCCGTAAATTTTGTTTTCCATAATTCTATGGATATTAGTTCAATGTTTACCATTTCAAATATTCAATTTTCATCTTTTCCAAAATTTTCAATTTGTTGAGTGTCACTGAGAATGGTACCATGTGGCAAATCTGGCACGTGGTACCATTCTCAGTGGTACTCTGTACTCAGTGGTGTACACAGGAATTTTTCAAGGGGGGTCCGGGGTCGAAAGTTCACCATTCTTGTATCATGCTCCTTTTGATTTTGTCGATTTTCGGGAACAAAACACAGTAAAAAACTAATTATTGAATAAATAATTAGCATTAATTAACAGAATTAATCATTAATAACAAATACTTAATTAAATTTTACGTACTATGTATGTACTTAGAATTATAATCAATCGGAAAAAAAATCAAGGGCTTTGGGGGACCGGAGGGTCCGGACCCCCACCCCACTGTCTGTACTATTCAACAAATTTGCCAATTTTTGAGTGGATGGAAGTTGACAAGTGTGTAATGGACCTTATTTGACAAATATCTTCAGAATTATGGACATAACGAAATAACGAAAAAATCTGAAAATCTCTAAATATAAATTTACACCTTATTTTGTAAATTATTGACTGCCATTGCTGGAGGTATTTAATTGTTCGAAGAGAGAAAATCGCATGTACTTTGATTTCTCTCTCTCTCTGCTTTTAGTTCCCCATATAAAAGTAAAAAAAAAAATTTTTTCATGTAAAAAATATTTCGAGTCCGCAAATAAGTTGTTTAACAACTGAAATACCTAAAATGCTGTTAAATTGAAAGTCGCAAATTATACCCCAGATTTTGCGATATGAAAGTAGAGCGGTGCAAGTACTAGATTCACATTAAAATTTTTTTATTTATCTTTTTAATTAACTAATAATGAAGGAAAATACTTATATTTTATGTTGTCTATTTCTTATTTTAACAAATATGTTTAAAATACATAATATATGTTCGATAGAATGAAGAAATAGTTATATTTTATGCTGTTTATTTTTATGTTAAGAACTAGAATTATAATAAAATACCTGAAAGGAACATTATCATATTTTAGTGCATTAGTCATTTCTAAATAAATTAATCCCTTTTCTTATACACAACGTATTGCATATTTCAACTTTTATTTCGTGATATGTCAAATAAGCTTTAAACTTTATAAAATCAAAAATCATAATTGCTCATTTAACAAGGATATTTTATTAATTGTTTAATTTTATACCAAATCAAGAAGGCTATTGGCAGCGAATTACGTAAATTTTAACGACAGGCCTACGAAGAGGACAATATCTGAACTGGTATCCCACTTTTCCAACTTCCACGCTAGACCAAGGTGAGGACTTTAAAATTGGATAGATTTAACCTCCCATATCCCCATTATATCATGAGTCTTGATTGGCATGAATATTTGAACCCAAGAATCAACACAACAACGTCAGCCACCAGTTTGAGGACAAAAACACTTCTACCGCGGTCACACGAATTTTCGGAATTGTATGAACTGTTAGATAAACACAAACTTGTGTTATTTTTCTGATATATTTTTCTATCCCAAAATAAAAACAAAAATATGTCAAGTTTGTACTTTGCTTTAAAATAGACAAAAATAGAAAAATCTTCAAACCACATTCAAGCAATTAGGCATGAATAAGAACGAAAATAAAAGCATCGAATGAATTTCGCAGTTTTGGGCTGCTGGTTTTCCCTACCCAAAAAGCATTATACCAATTATATTAAATCTTTCAATAAAAGGGAAATTTGTGAGGCAAAGAAAAATAAAAAAAGAATAATAATAAGTTTAAAAAAAGGAGTTTCAGCTGGAAAAGAAATGTAAAAACGCTTCGAGATCGACTGCTGTGAGTGCAATTTCTCTCGTTCTAAACCCTTTTCCTGCTTTCACTTAAAACTTCCCAGTTACCTCCTTTCTCTTTTGCTGCTTCCCATTTATCATAATCAGATCTTAATACGTTAGGAGTGTGAAAGTTTATGAAGCCTATACTCCCTCCTTCCTATTTAAAGGGGAAGAGGGGTTGAAGAATGACAGGGGGGAAAATCTTTCACTGAGTTTAGTTTTTCAATTTTTCAGGACGGGCTTTAAAAAAAAAGTCTCATTTATCGAGCTTTCAATGGTTTTGGTAAGCGAAAAGTAAGATTTCTACCTTTTGTTGGTTGGAAAAACTGTGAATACGATGGTTATACCTTTTGATTTTTCAACTTCGCTCCCCTAAAACGAAAATAAAAGGGAAAAAATATTTTTTTCTTTCTCTTTAAAAAAAATGGCACAGGGTGAAGGAAGGGATTTAAAGGGTGGGAGGGAAAGAGTGAAAAAAAGGTGCCGTTATTTATCTATTTTCACAGGTTTTTCTTTTTGCCTACAAATATTCTTTGTTCTGTATGCACGACAAACTCAATCAATATTCCCCGCGGGATTTTTTCGTCGCTTAATAAATAAGAAGCATATAAAATAAGGGGAGAAAACTCTTGTTAAAGGTTCGAAAAGAAAGGGATTTGCAAATTGGTTTCTTTTAAAAAAAGCAAAGATTAACTGAAAATTTTCATTTTATGGAAATATATTTTAGAGTGGCAATATAGGGAGGAAATGATTATTTTTCTGCCTTCGCTTCGGAGCGTTGTTTGCCGAACGTATCTTTCTTAGGAAATGAAAAACTGCAAATTTCTTTCCTGAAAAATAAGTAATAGGAAAACGAATTTGTGTGCGTTTTCTTTATTTGACGTCCGCACAAATAGGGAAGTATTTCATCGAATTTCAAAAACACGAGGATAACTTTTATGGTACTTCGTTCTATTTTTTTCATTTTCTTGTCAAACGTTAACTCCGAGAATATGTATACGCATATACGATATGAAAAATTTTAGCGTTAAGTAAGAATTATTTGAGTTCTCCGTTGTAGAAAATACAAATTTAATCTTTTTTCTCCCTCAAACCGCGTTTTGTCAATAAGTTTATTGGAAGGTAAAAACCGAATATATATTTTTTCTGTTCAAAATAAGTAAGATATTTCTAAATGAAAAATAAATCAAGGAGCAAATAAATATTTTTCAAATGATAAAGTGTTTTTGTCGAGATGCATACATTTTTAAAGAGATGAAGAAATTTAGTGATAGACCTGAATAATAAATAATTTATTAAGTTTTTTTTATTAAACATGTATTCGCAATACATTCTCTTGGTGCCAACTTATAATTTGTTTTCTAATTAACTTTGTAATACTTTCTTTTATTACACATACTTCTCAACGACTGTAGTTAAATATTCAAAACAATGTGTTTTGCATTATAAGCTCGAAAGACAGAGCCTAAAAAATGCATGGAATAAGCTGTGGCCAGATTTAGAAGGCGAAAAAGACTTCAATGACGAACACAGGACCGACTTCTTCCAATCGATCCCAGGATTTCAAAAATGTGATGAAGAAGATGTAGAAACCTGAATGACATGCGATGTAAAAGACTGTGGATTTCAAATGCTAAATGATGACAAGATTGTGACTTCCGTGCAAAAAGAATCCGACCCTGTCGACGATAAAACGGATGAAAACGATAGCAACAACAACGAAAGTAGCAAGAGTTCACCAAATGCTGCCGCATTTTCAGCGTTAGAGACAGCTATGGAGTAGTACGAACAACAGAGTGCAGTCCTACTCAAATGCTGCTGCTCAAGAGAATCAGATACATTGCATTGAAAAAACGAAGGTGTACAATAATACAGCGAAAATTAAGTGATTATTTCCCACAATATAAAGGTAAAATTGCAACATTTTGCAACTATTATGTTTTTTCTTCAAGCACGTTTCCCGCATGTGAGGATTTTCAATATTCGTATAGTGTCCGGTTCCATATACTGCAAGGATCGCATTCGGTTATCCGAACAATCGCGTATCCGAACGGTGTCCAGTCCCATTCGATTCGGATAAATGACGTTCTACTGTATATTTAATGCAATAAAACAAGATTAATTCAAATGCAATATTGAGAACGAAAAAAGCATTTTTCTATCTACCCCCTCTAATATATGGATACTCCGGAAAGTTGTATAAGCTCTCTCTCTCTCTCTTTGTTGATGAATACAGTCAGACCTCCGTTTTACGAACCTCTATTTTATGAATTTCTCCATTTTGCAAACTTTTCCCTGAAACCAGTTTACCAACTTTACCAGTAATTAAATTTAGGGACGCATGTAATGTATACTTAAAACTAATGGTCATAAAAGTTTATGTTTAAAATTACTTGTAGGCTTAAAATTAGAAATTGTCATTAAAACACATAAATTTTAATATGAAATAGTTTTTTAAAGTTGAAAATGTAATGTATTTCTGAACGATGTTTTTTTTTTTCTGGTTTTCCTTGCAGATTTATTTTTAATTGGTAAAATATATAAAATAAATAGATATTAATTTGCAAAAACGATGGGAATGATTACTTTTTTAATAATAATAGTGTTTATGAATTTAAAATTTGTTTTATTTTTTTTATAAAGTATATTGAAGGGTCAATCTTTATCCAACGAATTTTCCACATAACGAAGTTTTTTTCGGGATTTAGCAATTTCGTTAAATAGAGGTCCGACTGCTTTTAAATTGAAACTCTTTAACATTATTTTATAATTATTTTTATTCTAAATAAATTTTGTGACACACCTAAAATCATTTTGTAATGATCTATTAGGCTTTGGGACACTTGGTTGAAAATCGCTATTTTAGATTATTATTTTTTTTTCGTGAACCAATAAGGCAACATTTTAATTTGGTTCTGAGTTCTTAGTTTTGTTGATTAAGATCTTCAATTTTTATTTTGTTTTATATGTATCTATAGGAGTAACATAATTTTATATAAATGATTCAACGCAGAACAATTGAGTTGAATTAATTATCAAAAATATCAAGTATTTACAAAAAAATTAGCTTAAATATTATTGTATACGAAAGTACTCAAATATTTTGAACTTCAATAAATGTAATAAATATTATATGGGTTTCGGTAAAAAATATCATTACAACCTTCTATTATTATAAACAAATAAAAATATGAACTTGATATTAAAACCGTGTCATCACACATGTCGAATTAAATAAAAAATGGCACCCTGCATATCAGTTAATATTTAGCAAAAAGTTAACAGATGTGAATATGGAGATCAATGAATGGGTTCATCTAGAAAACTAACTTTTAAAACGTGTAAATTGATTACAAATCAGTTCAACTTACAATATATATGTGGCAGGAAAATTTTGAAATTAGGGCTTTCAACAAATCCCTAAGGGAGAGGATCAATTCACGGAAGATATTAAGATAACGTCTCTTTGAGGTCCTTTCCCTGATGTATGTAAGTGATTGGAACAAATCCGCGAACTGTTTTAGTGAAATGATGAAGTAACAAGTCAGCAATTGCAGAGCTCTGTTTTCGCTTGTTACCACTCCCTTTTACCTTCCCTCTCTCCTCTTCCGTGCCAGGCAGCACCGGGCTTCTGACGTGACGCACTAAAACAAAGTGATCTAAATATCATTTTTTAGTTTTATTTAGTTACATTCTTTGCATTATTATCTTTCGATTGATATATCATTTTTGTATGCCTGAAAATTAGAAACTGGATAAAACTTCGTGTAAAAAATGTAAACAAATTAGGGAATTCAACCACGTCCTCTTTATAGATAAAAAAAGCTTTTTGATAATAAAAAAGTTATTTTAAAAAGGGAAATAATAACTAAAGAAAGGTGTTACAAATATAAAGCAGGATATTTCTGAAGTACTACATTAATGTATACTTTTTTTAAAAAAAAATGTTTGAAATTTTACTACAAATATCCTTTTATTAAAAAAAAATACCAGCTTTATTATCTAATTGTTTTGTTAATTAATTTCGAATTAATAATTTCTAACTCAATGATTATTGTTGTGTTAATTACTCTACTTTTAATAACGCACCACATTTGCTAAATAAACACTTTTAAATTCTTGACAATATTATTTCATCATTTCACTGAAACAGGTTAGGGATTTGATCAAATCATTTACTTTCTTTAGGGAAATAACCTTTCAGAGTATTTCAGAGAATTTTTTATTTTAACATCTTGCGTGAATTAATTATCGCCCTTAGGGATTTGATGAAATCCCTAATTTAATCATTTCCCTGCGACATATACATAACAAAATTGTAGAACGTTTTCTATTCACCAAAAAAAAAAATTCTCCTTATAACCAAAGCATCGAAAAACTTTGACTCTCAACATTGTTAACATGTCATTTTGGATTGGAAATTATACGATGTAGGTTATAATTATTTAGTTGCATTTCGTTTATAGTTGCATTTGTTTATTTAATTGTAGAGATTACATTATTTATATTTTTAGTAGTACTGCATTTTAAAGCTACATTTCATCAAAAGTTTCTTAGAATATTGGCTTCATTAGCAAAGTAAGGAAATTCAAGTAATGTGTAATCAATAGGATTTGAAGTTATGTTTTATGATGTGCGTCACACAAATTATTTTAAAGGAATTAAAATCCTACAATTTAGTGTACAACTTCTAACTTTATTTGTTAAACTTTAAATTCAGTGACATAGGAGAACTGCGAATACGATCATTCGGAAAAATAACAAATTATATATATATATATATATATATGAAAGAAATATGTATTATATATCAAAAACAAGAAATAATAGATAATGAACATGACAAGAAATAGCGTAATAAAAATATAAAAGCTGAACATGAAGAACAATATATTATTGTGATATATATATATATATATATATATATATATATGGTTATATATATATATATATATATATATATATATATATAACCAAATAAAGAACTTTTTAAATAGTATGGATTAAAATTCCTTAGAATAATAATAGTTTATTATTATAAGTTTATCATTTTTCCTAGTTATAGTTATTTCTATATTCTAATATTAAATAAAAATTACTTAATACTATTTTATATACTTATTACTATAAGTATATAAAATATTGTTATATACTTATAGTGTCACACTAAAGTCGACTTTGTGTCACACTAAAGTCGAAGTAGTTTGTGTAAGCTTTTTTTAATTTTCATTTCTATTCTTTTCATACTTTTGTTAAGTGCTACAATTCAGCCATTCCCATGCTTTTAATTTGCATTTGGGTCCAGAATCTGGCAATAACTTATTTACTGTACTCAGATTTAGCGTGGTCTCTGCCTTTTTGAGTGCAATTTTTAGGTAAGTTACCTTTACCTTGTAATGGATTTAGATATTCTATCCATTATTTTCAATAGGTTTTGCTCAGTATTATTAACATAAAGGGGGAAAGGTGGCTTTGCACACAACATGTTCAACCCCACTTTTATATAAATTATTTTGTATATAAGCTATCCTAAGTCAGTAATGTTTATAATACTGCAGTTTCTATTTTTTAAATTTTAATTTCTCATATATCCTTCAATGTCTCTGGCTTTCTTCCAATCTCAAATTTTTTTCGGTTTTGATTAATAAATGATCATTTTTTATTTGTAGAGTATTTAGACTATATATTATATATAGAATGTCTTATTCATATATACTCTAGTGTATATATCATGTGTATAGTATATGTTCATATATACTCTACTCATTAATTCATATATACTCTAGTGTCACTAAAGTTATGGTATAGATTGTAAATCTTTTATTAATTTCTGTTTATATTCTTTTTATGCATTTGTTAAGTGCTACATTTCAGCCATTCACATGATTTGAATCTGCATTAGGGTCCATAATCTGGCGATAACATTTATTGCACTCAGATTTAGCACGGGCTCTGCCTTTTCGAGTGCAATTTTTAGGAAAGTTACCTCTATTATGTAATGGATTTAGATATTCCTACCCATTACTTTCAATAAGTTTTTGCTCAGTATTATTTACATAAAGGGGGAAGTTTGGCTGGCCAAAAAACATGTTAACCCCACTTTTATATAAATTATTTTATATATATTAGCTGTCCTAAGTCAACAATGTTTATAATACTGCAGCATCCATTTTATAATTTTTAATCTAGTGTCCTTCATTGTATGATCTCTTCACCGTCTCTGTGCTTTTTTCGAATGTGATTGATGAATGTTTTTCTCTTGTTTGTAGAGAATTATATATAGACTATATATATATATATATATATATATATATATATATATATACATATATATATATACATATATATATATACATATATATATATACATATATATATATATATACATATATATATATATACATATATATATATATATACATATATATATATATACATATATATATTACATATATATATATATACATATATATATTACATATATATATATATACATATATATATATACATATATATATACATATATATATATATATATATATATATATATATATATATATATATATATATATATATATATATATATATATATATATATATATATATATATATATATATATGTATGTATACATATATATATACTTCTTTAAAATTGAGGGCAGTTGGAATAATATTTGAAATTTCATTCTGTTATTTTTTGTATTTTAGAAAAACTATAACCATTAAAAATACATAAAGAAAAGTATTAAGAATCGAAAATAAAGGAAAAAACTAGCAAATATATAATTATTAAAATATTTAATTATGTTCAGAGACAAGCCTAAAATGCTTATATATATATATATATATATATATATATATATATAAGCATTTTAGGCTTGTCTCTGGGCAGTAATTAAATATTTTAATAATTGAAACATATATTTGCTAGTTTTTTCCTTTATTTTCGATTCTTAATACTTTTCTTTTATGTAATTTTTAATGGTTATAGTTTTCTCTTAAAATACAAAATAACAGAATGAAATTTCAAATATTATTCCAACTGCCTCAATTTTAAAGAAGTAACACATTTAGCTGCACAACCGCTAACTGAAATGGACGCACGAATCATTTGTTTATGAAGCAACTTATATCGAATAAAATTCCCCAGTTGTCATTCCTCAATTATTTGTGATTTAAAGGACCCCACATAAAAGAGGCGAGCATTCCACATAATTAACGACGACACTATTCAAAAAGTCATGTACCACTATTAACCGTCGTTTTGTAGCTAATTCTCCGCGCCGTGCATCCCCGTAAAACACATCTATAAAGACGCAACCGCACACATTATAATTCCAGGAATAGCGAGCTGTCACCAGCATACCACGTTCTAAATCGCTGCGCTCTGAAAAGGAGATGCAGCTCTGAATAATTAACACGTCTTGACTGAGTCGAAACTCTATTAACAGACATAGAGGGCCACGTAACTTCTTTTCCCGGGACGTAAGATCTATGTCTCAAAAGCTCTACTTCAGGCAATTACAATGTGTAAGGCACATCTAAGGTTAGAGTTCATCAAGCCTGTAATGTATCTTCTTGTCGCACCACCTTGCTAACGCTAAGAAGACAGTTTGACGGATTTCTTAGTGGTGGGAGGAAGAATTTTTCAAAAAGAATTCTTCCTGCGGTTTTGCGTATGCAAACCACGAAAAGTAGATAAGATGAAGTCTTACAAGTTTGGGCTTTCTGATAAACATTGTATTATTCTGGAGTGAGGGAAAGTTTAAGGGGAAAAAAGGAAAAGGGATTTTTTTTTATTTTCCTTTTTCATTTTCGTTCTCTTTTTCTGTGTAGTTTGCTGATACATTCAAAGTTGAATATACCTCGGAGTAAGATTTCTCTCCGGCTAGTGCAAGGTGGGTTTTAAAGGGTATTTCAAAGAAATTTTATTCAAAGGAATAAATTTAAGTCGTACTTCTTTTTTAGCGTAGTCTAGCTATTTTGTAGTTTAGGCTTTCGATGTTTATATATGCAAGCGCCTTTTCCTTCGAAAATTCAAATATTGTACATAACTAGTATATGACTATGGTACACATCATATAAAAGCAAGTTTTTTTTAATTAATAACTGAGAATTTATATAAATACAGCTCTGTAAATTGCTATAAAAACAACTTAAACAAGAATTGTTTTTAATTTATTGGTTGAAAAGAACTCTATGTAAACACAAATTGGACTTTTAAATTAAGACCTGTATTTTCTTTAATTTTTTCTAAGAAAAGTAAATAGAGTGAATATTTTAGCTAAAAAAATCGTTTTTGCTGGTTTAATTTGACATGAAATTAAAAAATAGAAACTTCTACAATTTGATGCTCATATTAATCAAAATCAATACAAAAATTACTATTTTAAAAATATATCAAATAAACATTATGAAAAAGGAATATCAATGAAATTTCTTTGACAGTGCAATATAGTATTACATTTAATTTTAAAAATAACTAGATTTTAGTGCGTTAGTGAATAATTTTATTAGTTGTTTTCTATGTATATGTGTGACACGCAAAAATTAATTCACAATTTTAAAGTAATTCATAAATTAATAATTTAAACCTTTTATTCCTCATTGAGTTAAAATTATTTGTATTTTTGAAGACGTCAAATATGTAAACAACTTTACGCTTTAATAATATTTTGATTCTTACAATTAACAACATTCTCTTCACGTCAAAGTTCCTAACATTATACATGAGAATATTCATTCTGTAGTTTATTCAATAAATGGGATAATCTTACTGATTTTCTCTATTTTTATTCAGTATTACAGAATGATTTTTATTGTTTCAGAATTAAAGTAAATTAAAAGTTTAGCAAATCAAATAAAGCACGCATATTACTGCTAAAAATATATTTATGAGAGGGTTTTAAAACACAAGGATACTATTTTTCCTTCTAAATTAAGTAAGTTTACTACGATCTTTCGTGAACCAGATAGCACTATGTTTAAGATATCCGACTACGTTCCGAACCATGATTTAAAAAAGGCACACAAATGGATAATTTTCATGATATTTAGTGTCACTTAGATTAGAATACATGTATAAAACTGTTTTAAGGATATTTTGGTAAAAAAAAATTATTCAAATGCAATATTTCGGCAAAAAACTAACTTAGAGCAAGCCTTTTTAAAAATGTTCTCCTTTTGTGAAAAATGCTTCTATTATAATAATATTTTGCCTGTATATAGCTCAGACGTCTATACAGAGGCTCAACTATGATTTTTGTAAAATTCACATTATTTTCAGAGTTACAACCATTTGAAATAATTATCGGCGTTTTTTACTTAAAATTTCTCCCCTCTGTTGTCGTAAAACATGGATAAACCCACTTCTAAGTTATATATTTCAAAAATTCTAGTTGAGCCTCTGTACAGAGGTCTGAGCTATATACAGGCGAAATATTATTATAATAGAAGTATTTTTCACAAAAGGAGAATATTTTGAAAATGGGTCATTCTATGTACATTTTTTGTCAAAATATTGTACTTGAATCATTTTTTATTGTAATACTATTCTTAAAACAATTTTATATACACTTTCTAATCTAAGTGACACTAAATATCATAAATACTATCCATTTATAAGCTTTTGCAAAATCACGGTTCCGAACGTTGTCGGATACCTTAATTTGAAATTATTCAATGATAAACATAAACTAGTTTTTCAATATTATATCTAAACTTTAAGCTTGATATATCGGCCAAATGCTAGTTCTTATCTCAAGAGAATGAGGAAAAAATGACAATAAAAAATATTAAATGCCCTCATTTCACATTCTGTAACGAAATAAAAGACAGAAGTAATGGTAAAGAATAAATCATGTCCCCCTCATATTCAAAAGATTAACCATAAAATGTCAGGAAATGCCTAAAAAGGGCTACTCAACTCAATATGAAGAGAGAAAAACCAATACCACACGTACTCTAAAGCTCTGACCGCCCAAAGGAACTTTTGTCAAATTAGGACAACATGCAGTCATTTAGGTTCAAGAAGTTTTTTTTTACCGTTTTTTGATCCCCAAACTCCCCCTCTGTAATGGCAAATCCTCTCGTATACTTCCCCATATTTTCATATCTTTTCAAAGGGCATCATTACTGCCATGAAAACAAAAGAGTAAGCTAGAGCCGCCGTTTAAAAAAAAAAAAAAGAAAAATACAAAATAAAGAAGCAAAGAAAAAACATCCTTCGCGATATCTCTCCCGGGACACAAGAGCGAGTAATTAAAACAAAATGCGATACAAAGCTAATAAATTTGCGTAATTAGCGAGGAATATGGAAAAACAATACTATCTATTGTTGTCGCTGAGGGACCTGCAGCTTCTGTTTTTGCCAGCCTTATTAACATGGACGTACTTGACTGTAATTACCGACACCTGTTTACATTAATGCAGGATAATTATTATTTCATTGGGAATCTATTAATACTACTTCTGTTCAAGAGGGATGCGTCATAAAATGAATCATAAGAATGCTCGTTTGTTTTAACCGACTTTTAATTGATTGTTAAATTCTACCATTTAAAACTCTGGATGGGAAATAATCTAGATAAGGTTCTTCTTCACACAAAGGGGAAATAAATAGGCATCAACAATTAAAAAAAGCAGAGTGGAGCTTTGGTCGTTAAAATCAATAAACTGTGTTTTTCTTTCCATGTATTACTGTTGGGGGATAACTGGAATAATTTAATTTAAAAAATAGTTGTCTTGAAAGAAACACATCTCAAGGACTTTTAACGTAGAAAGATCTATACTAATAATGTATATCTATAAAAGATATGTAATTATTCCTATTAGCATGATGCTATTGCAAAAATAAATACAAAATCTTACATTCCATTATTCGAGGGGCAATTGAATCTGCTTCTTTAAAACTAATGTGATGATTGCGTGGACTTAAATTGCTCAAAAGAAAACTGTTGCAATCTCGGCAAATGAAATAATATGGCAACTCATCTTCATAGTTAAAATTAAAATTTTAAATGAAAGCATATGTTGTGAATTTTGATGTTATTAATTTCCGGAATCACATAAATATGATCTTTTTGGCACTATTATTCAACAATTTTCTTTTTTTCTTTAAACTAAATCTCTGTCCAAATCAATACATAGGAGATGGAAAAGGTTTAAAAATTTCTTTTACTGAAATATTAATTTGTATTTATGATGAAGAGGCTTAGTTCTATTTATAAAATTTTATTTGAGTCGGTTCTAAGCAAAATAATTTGCAAGTTTTAATATGATAAAACTAGATATATTTTACAATCGATGGTAAATTTTAATGGAATCTTATACATTATTTTGGTATCCTAACAAAAAAAACAATAAAAGAAACAGCATGTACCGTCTTCTAAATATTTCACTAATAAGTCCATAATTTTTTGCAAAAGCTCTATTGAAAATTTGTCTTCTATAAAGGAACATATAATTGACTGGTTATTCTCTGAAGTAGTGGAGCACACAAGGGGGGTTCTAGGGGTTCGGACTCCCCCCCCCAAAGCCCTTGATTTTTTTTCAGATTGATTATAATTCTAAGTATATAGTACGAAAAATTTAAATTATTACTTGTTATTAATGATTAATTTTGTTAATTAATGCTAATTATTTATTCAAAAATTAGTTTTTTACTGTGTTTTGTTCCCGAAAATCAACAAAATCAAAAGGAGCATGATACAAGAATGGTGAACTTTCGACCCCGGACCCCCCTTGAAAAATTCCTGTATGCGCCACTGCTCTGAGGCAACTCAGAATTCTTTGTAACGGGAAAAAAAAACAACCGAAACCGGTTTACCGATTTTTTGTTAAAATTTACCTATTCATTAAACTGGCTTTTCATGAAAAACCGAAAATCAATAAGTTTTTTAGGGATAAATAATTTTAATTTTTTTTTTGTTATCTGTGAGGTATTTTTATTCTAGTTATTTAAATTCAAATAAATAGAAAGGTTAGATTGCAGGATATAACACGCATGTTTAAATAATAAATAAAAAACAGTAGCAGTCGTGGGACTGCCGATAGAAGTGAAAACGGAACTATTAAGTTGAGAGTAATTAAAACTATATGCAAAAATTATATGAAATTTTTTATGTTTTATTTATTAGTTACATATGATGGGTTAAACAAATCATGAACAAAATATAAATACAAAGTGGTTGAAAAAATAATTAATATACAATTATCTTAATTATACATAGTATTTATATTTACACGAATTTCAATGAATTCAAGTTTGAACATTATTTTCATTATTTACATCATTGTCATCATTAATTTCGACAATACTTAGATTATCTGTTCGTTCAATCATTTCATTGTATTCTAAAAAAAAGATACAATAGGTTTATGGTAACTGAAATAAGAAATAAAAATGTTTGATTGAAATTTATCTAAATATCGTATAAAAACAGCATCGATAGTCGTTTTATACTTTGTTGTACTGACTTTTCGATCATTAGACATAGTCAAACCTAATGTTTCATTCAAAAATTCAATTAATGATAAATTTTTGTCATCTGCGAAGTTAATATTAAAGTCTCCGCTTAATATCATAGGTATGTCGTCAAATTTTTCGCCAAATCTTTTTTCGAGTAATTCAGAACCTTCTTTTGTGTAAATCATTAAATTTTCGAATAAAAATTGTTCTATCTGTTGACATCTTCAAGTTTTTCTCGTGGGATTAAGGATCTAAACAAGTATAAAAAATAGAAATTTAGAGATTTTAATTATGTTACAATATTTTTTCTAATAGTGAAATTAAATTATATAAGTTCATAAATAATTATTTGGCAAAAAAATAACAAAGCACGTATTTTATATCTAACAAATTACACAAACAAACAATAACTTCGTAAAATTGAATTTTACAATAAATGAACATATTTCATAAAATCTAAAATTATTATAACATTTTTTTTTAATTTTCCAATTTTAAAATCCACGAAAAATATTATCAAATAACTAGAAATCTATTTTACCACGCTAGTAAGATAAATCTTATACCGTAATAATACTCATTTCATGATGAAGAGGTTAAATATTAAAAACATAATTAAAATGAATAATGCTAAATTTTAAATACAAATATTCGTACAAATATTAAAAATGTTTAAAAATATATTCGTTGTTTTCATTATTCATTTATCTGTATAAAAATATTAATATGTTTCATACTCACTTTTATACTGAAGTCAATGAATTTAAATTCAATAAATAAACAGTCATACTTCAATTAAATAATTACAATAATAGTCAAATTAAAAATTCACTTAAATAAACAAAATCCAGTACACACAAGTTGAACTTCCCACGTGGTCAATTTAACTTTACTTATGTATATAACTACACTCTAATACTTAATGTACAACGCGTCACATTTACAATTACAGATGTACTGCTACTATAACGTATTGGTGACGTGACTCACAAAATTATACTTATCCAAAAAGCGTCCAACGCGCACATAATACAGTCAGAAATAGTCGATGTATTAGTGTATACGTGTACACAGGCTACTGCGCGTGCGCTAGTCTGGAGATCATTAGCATGTCGGTGACGCGAACCGAGGATTTTACCCTCTACCAAAACGCTCAACGCGCGTAAAGAAGTTTTCACTTCAAAAATACTATAACGAAATAAGTGGAATTTGAGTGTCATGCTCAAAATAAATTTAAAAAGACAGAACAGAGAGAGAGTGACAACATTATCGTTACTTTTTACATCATGATCTTTACATATAACCTGCTGGACGCTTTAGTTTTCCTTACATATTATTTTTTTAAAAAACAAGATTTATAAAGAATGTTTGATGTGTTACTTTTTGTAATTTCTTTCTCATAATAAAACATTAATCAGAGGTGCAATAGTAGATCTACCTCTCAGCAGTGCTCCCTGGTAAAGTCTTTGGTAGCAAAGAGATCTATATTGTTTTCGACATGCAGTAACACTCTAAGCGAGATCACGGGCGCAGGACTTCACGCAGAAGGAATAAACTACAATAGAATGCAGGTGGCCTGTCACAATAAAGAAATTTGAGATCCAACATACTCTTCCCAGTCATGATGTTGAACCTTTCACAATTATGGAGGCAAATCTTATACATAAGACCTCGAACTTTTTCAAGTTTTCAGGATGTTCTACACATCTTCTCCCGAAATCTATACAAGTTGATAGAGGAATTCTTTTCGGTATCAAGAATAATGATCTCACAGCTGATATCAGGAGTATCAAAGAAATGAAGGTTACCCAAGAAAAAGTCTGAGAATGTGAGGTTAAGGATTTGGAGTTCTGGATATGTTTTCGAGATATATGCTTTTTACATCTCACACCGGACTGTAAACCTGACCTTTCTCAAAAACCCATTTCTCAGAAGACAATACTTAGAATATTTTAACTCTCACTCTCTCAGATGGAGCTATCAGGAACTAATACAATCAGCAAGGAAATAATAGATCTTTTGAAATCAGTAGCCGAATTCAGCATCTATCTGATTGGTGGAGGAAAGGTGACAGACGACAACGAGTATTATCCAGCTTTTAAATAGCCAATGTTAAGATCTTTTTACTGTGGGTACCGTCACACGGGAATGTCTGCGGTAAAGGGATTGCAGATGGTTTGGCCCGTGAAGCCAACCATAAAAATTTTACACATGGTGGCTGCCTTACTTTTTCAGAAATTGCTACCCGGGTCAGACAAAATATCAGTTCCTCTTGGAGACAGGCCCCCCGAATATGAGTGATATGAAGGAAATGGTCCGGGTGCTGCCTTTCTTGGGGCAAGCAATAGGTGAGATTAAGCTATTCTTACTAGGATTCGTAGTGGACATACTCGAGCTCAACGGCATATGGCGGGCTTAAAGTTGATCTTCTTCATCCGAATTGCAATGTGACCCAAGTTGCTCCTGCCCACATCTTGACTTGGTTGCCATAAGAGCCAACTGCTCTCAAGTCCTGCTGTAATTCTTCATTTTTTAAAGACGCAAAGGGTTCGTGGACTTGATTTAGGTGTTTCTGTCGAAGTGGGATAAGAAACAACAACAGATCTTATTTATCCATCTTCTGAGCCACGAACATATTTGCTATACAATGGGACTAGAACCACTCATGACATACTCTGTGTCTCGTTCACTCATCGAAATGTCCTTCAAGATCCAGGTTCGAGCCGCAGGCAAGTTATTGCCAAAATTGAAATGACCTCCCTCATTCAAACCATTACGGGATTGCTTAAGATTTCTTGGAATTTCAAGGAAGCTAAGTGGCGTGTGTAATTTTACATCAATCGTACAATTACAATCGTTGAGAGGCAGGGTTCTTGATTCTTACGAATCACCAGATAAGCTAATGAGCCAACAAGTTTTTCCTGTACCATGTCTTAATCATTAATAAAAAGTACTAAATTATAAAACTAATCGATATTTCATATAGAGAATTCTAAATTTAGCCTTGGGTCTCTTTCTTTGTTTGGTGAATAATTGTAAGACAATGGAACTGCTAGAATCATATTAACTATGTATAAATGAAACTATTTTTCCTAGAAAAGTATCATTTTTCGGATTACACTTATAATAAACAAATTTTAATAACTATCTAATTTTTTATAAGTAAAAAAGTTAGATTTTTAATTGCTTCTTGGAAAGCTTGTACATAAAGAATATCATTTGCATCTATTTGCCCTCTTGGTATTTGTGAATGTAAAACAATATTGATATCCCTCGAAACCTGAGACCTTACCGCTTTATTTATGGTACCCATTGATTTTCAGCAAATAGGAGATTAATAACAGAAACTTGGTACATGAAAATATTAAGAAAATATTTAATGAAAATAAGTTCCTTTTTAAATTTTAGGATAAGAAGAGAGCAAAACTAAATCTTAGTAAAACAAGTGTAATATAAAAAAAAATTAAGTGAATTTCTACTTCGGTAGAAAGACGTAATGAGAGACGCCATCTGTTGCAACTAGTTGTATAAGTTCAACAGAAATAACGTAGAACAAACTTTAAATTAAAAAATAAATTTAATTAATGAATTAATATTTGAAAAAACTATATTAACTTCAAGTGTCATCCACTACAAGTTTTACAAAATGTATTTGAAACTTGAAGGGATGAATCGAAAGTATATTTTATTAACAACTGAAAACTTGAACAAGATATATATATATATATATATATATATAGGAGAGGGTGAACTAGTAGTAAGAATTGAAAAGTATGCCTTTACACAACTCATTTTCCAACTATAATTCTTACTTAGACGATTAGTTCCTTTTTCCCAAACTCCTCTTCTTATCACAGAAGAATGGAAAGGAGCACTGAAAGCATTTAATTTTGCTTTTAATTATTTTCATACGTGTTGAATACGAAGACCTGAAAAGATCGTGTATGTTTAATTTCGTGGTGTGTTACACTGGCCCACTTGATCCGAGGGTGAAGGGAAAATTCTTTTCACTCCTCACTTCCCCCTGAACTTGGGTCCAATTCACCGTTAAAAGCGATGACTAAGGCTAAAATAATGACGCGCATTAAAGTTTAATTTGTGCTGTGTGTGCGTTGGTTCCCCACCCCTCATATTCTTCGCCGAAACCTTTAGTTTTCGCCCTTGCTTTTCAACCCCTAATAATAATAAGCAAAAGCGTTTTAATCCCTTCCACACTCCAGCATGTATAAGTCTGAGCCTTTTAACGAAAATTTCCTTCCCAAAACGGAAAATACATGTTCGCATACCCCAAAAAAGAACATCGCTGGTGAATTTTTTCCCCCTCTCCCCAAGAGCCCAAAAGTGAATACGATTTTAATTTCTTTTTCTTACTTTAAGAATGCGTTTTTAAAGCGGAACTTTTGAAAGTTTCTGATTGGCGAATTCTTGAGCAAGTTATCTAGGCAAGTGGAAAGTTCGTTGGGAGAAGATTAATGCAGTTTTCCGTCGTCCCTCACATTCCTTGTCCAGTGGTGCTTGAGGCCGCATCGATTTGGCCTTCCGACCCTGATTGCCTGCAAAGTGATGATGGTTCAAACTTCGGCTTCTGCGATGCACAGCATTTGCTAATGCATACTTGAAATTTTTAAACTCCCCCTCCCCTCCATTCGGCTTTTTTGCCTTTATCCTTTAATACCTTCTAGCTTCTTCTTTGAGTCAACGAATACTTTGATAAAGTATATTGTGTTCAAAGATTGAGGTGATATGCTAGGCCAAAAAAGGATGCAAACTAAGAATGAATAGAAAACTTTTATGGCATATAATTTTAAGAGTAATGAAATGAAAAAAAAAAATATTATCCATTAAATCCAAAATTAAGCAAACTTGATACAGATTTAAGAACAAAACTGAATTTTTTTAAGATTAAACTGTTATCGTATGTGTTTTATACTGTTATTTATTGAATCTCAGACTGTATTCATTTAATTATCGATTTCAAAACTCTTGAACTATTACTTAAGCTAATAGCAATAAAAAGAATTTAATCTGGGAAGAAAAACTTATTTTTCAAAAGATTTGAGAGTATTGTGTTCTTTTTAATTCAAATTCAAATATCAATGTGTGCATATTTAAAAAAAAATGTTAGCTCAGACAGATTTTGTAAATTTAGTGAAATATATTATAGGTGTACTAAGAGTTTTGTATTATTGTGTTATTCCCAGAATTATTTATTAATTTAAAGTTAATTAATAGAAAAGAGTCTGGATAAAACTGCCGACGAGAGATTGAAACAAATTAACATCAAGATAATTCTTGCTGGTAAATGGCACATTCCTCAATTCATGAACTGAAGTGTATTTTTCATACGATATATCAGTAATCCTTCATATAATTCACGTATGATAGTATGATTCTGATAATTTTTTTCTTGGGCCTGAACCTTTTGCTACACTTAAGGTCTTGTGTGCGTCAGTTTATTGTATTTAAAGATACTCTACATTAGTTTATAGTGATTAAACGGCAAGCACACTTCACGTGCAACTCTTGTAACAATTACTAGTCATTTCCTACACATTTCCCCGTTGGTGTGGTGCGGTAGTTAGGAGAGGGGGTGCCAGCTCAGATGTCGTCCACGTCACTTGACCATGGTTCAAAATTACGTGGTCCATCGCCAAAAGTCCTCGTGTAGCGGAACAGTGCGACGTTAATATTCACTCACTCACTCACTCCTACCCACTTCACAGGGTATTTCTTGATGTTGCAAGACCATGTATTGTTTTTAAGTTATTGAGATATCTATGTCTTATATCGCATTAAGCTTTGAATTGTATAGAATATGAATCTTATAGCCCTCACCTCTTGATTTAAAAAGGAAGTTTATTTATCTTTTACGCTTTTCTTAGGAGTCAATTACCGCAAAACACGGTTTTAATGGATCCCTATTCAACAAAAGAAGTATGTCTGCCAAATTTTAAGTCAGTAAATCTAATAATTCAAAAAATGGAATATTTCTTACATAAAACGACCCCGTATCACCCCTTAGAAGTCAATTTATGCAAAATTTGTTCTTAGTGAATCTCTATTCATCAAAAGAAAGATGCTGACCAAGTTTCAAGTTTGTACGTCTAATAGTTGAAAAATAGATTTTTAAAAAAAATATCTTGAACGCGCGCGCGTTCCCTTAAACCTTCGCGACCCCTTTGGAAGTCAATTTTTATAAAACTGTTTCTAGTGGATCTCTACTCAACAAAATAAACATATCTGCCAAAATTCTGGCCTGTAGATCTTACACTTTCTGAGATCTCATGACGTGTGAGAGAGTAAGTGAATGAGTGATTGAGTCGCTTTTCTCTAATATATATAAATAGATTAATTATAATTAATACAACTAAATGCCGTTTAATAATTTTTCAAATAAATATCCTTTACTTTTTCAAAAAACTGCCATTTATAGACAATTACATTGTTCAACAACAAGAATTCTATACTGAAATAAGGTAGATCCTCTAAAATATAGATGTAATTAATCGAAAGGAATTTCTTGTGTGATTCTACGTTTAAAAATCTTTAGGATGCTAGACCTTTGTACATAAAATGGGATTTCAGTGGAAGTAAAGTAAAAATAGTTAACAACACTTTATAAATTTTGAATCTTGAGTTTGTGTAGTAAAGTAATGCATAGTTTAACTTGGAAGGAAAAAAATTTTTTTTCAAGGAATATATAGCTCAAATTCATTTTTCTTAGATTTTTTAATTGATGTTTCTAATGTACAGACATCTGAGTCTCTCACAACTGATTTTTTAACCGAATTTCACCAGATAAGTATGTCACTACCCGGATGTTGCAGGTGTAAGAGGGTTTGGAGAACAAAAGCAGACATAATTTTAAAAACAGTTACTCTTTTTTATATTTAACACTTTATGAACAATTTACAACTTATTTCTAAATTTTGAGAGCAAACCAGACTTGAAGGAAGATGACATCGTATTGATCAAAGAGGAGGGTCCTCCTGGTACATGGCCAATGGCTCGAGTTCTTCAAGTGCATCCAGGCAACGACGGACTGGTTCGTGTTGCAACTGTGAAAACCCAAGACTCAGTGTTTAAACGACCTGTTCATAAACTTCCCATATATCCGAACTAGTTCGAATATAGGGTGGGAGTATGTTTCCCACACTCCTCACTTAACTGCAACTGAGTGCGCCAGACTTTCCACTCCTCACTTAACTGTAACTGAGTGCGCGAGATTTTCCCGCTTTTCTACCCCAACGGAAACTTTTTTGGAACCCCGTACCGGGACATTCTGTAAACTGAAACGCAACGGACGGACGCAAGGTCTTGTTCGCATCAATCCGCAGCACCTTCAAGGGTGTAATTATCATTTAACCGCATTATTACCTTTTAGTGTAAACTTTAACTGTAAATATTTATTTTCTTGTAATAAATTTAAGTACTATCTCCATCTCTGGCTATTATTCGAACTCAACCAACGGCATCAATCCGAATTCTTAATCTAACTTATGAGATAGTTCAAAAAGACTTATATTTGGTTGTAGTTCCTTAAGTAACTCCTTCACGAAAAACAACAGCTTGGTACAAATCCACTTCTATTTCTTTCCACTATTCCGGATAGATGAAAAGATGAAAATTAACTTCAGCCCGCATGACTACTCACAAATCACTTTCTACTATTCTTTGATTTCAAGATTAACCTCATACACCCAATGCCAGGGCTTAAATACACTGCTGGCCACCGTAAATGCAACACCAAGAAAGACAATAGAGATAGATAACATGTTGATAATTGTAGATAACATGTTGACCAAGTATAAATTTATTAAATTTATAGACTTCAGTGAAGTGTGGTTCCTGCCAGAATCAGTAGCGAGAGTAGCCGCCATTGTTGGAGATCACCGCTGCTACACGCCTTGGGATTGATTCAAGGAGACTTTGGATGTGTTCTTGGGATTCAGCAGACCAAGCAGCTTCCACACGTTGCCAAAGTTGATCTGGTGTGGCAGCTGGGGGTGTAATCTGGGTCAATCATTGAGCAACCATGGGCCACATGTATTCTATCGGTGAAAGATCTGGAGAACGAGCCTGCCAGGGAAGCAATTCAATCTGGTGAATGACGAAGAACCTTTGGACAATGCATGCCACGTGTGGTTAGGCATTATCCTGTTGAAATACGGCTGTGGGCAAGCCCTGAATGTAAGGAAGGACAACTGGCTCCAACATCTTGGAGATGTAGCGCTGGCTGTTTAAAGTACCGGCAATGCGTACTAGAGGAGTGTGAGAGTGATATCCAATACTGCCGCATACCATGATACCCGGTGCAGGACCAGTGTGGCGGTGCATAGCGCAGCTGTTCAGCATCCTCTTTCCACGGTATCTCCAGACTCGAATTCGACCATCGTGGTTTTGCAGACAGATGCGTGACTCGTCAGTAAAAACAACTTCATTCCATTCTGCCGCCTACATCCTTCTTTCATCGCACCATTGACGGCGGAGACGTCTGTGGTTCTACGTCAAGGGTAGACCAAGCAATGGACGTCTTACGGACAGACCACTCTGCTGTAAACGGCGTCAAATGGCAGACACTGAATGATGCGTTACAGACTCAATGTGCTGTGCTATGGATCGTGATGTGACTGATTGATCCGTCACTGCCATGCGCACAATTTGCGTGTCCTCACGTAAAATGGTGCACTGAGGTGGATGCGATCGACCACGTCGGTCCGTCGTATTCTCCTGCATTCAACGGTCACATATCTGCATTACAGTTGTTTTGTATCGTCCAACACGACTACCGATTTCCCTGAAAGATAATCCACAATCTCGGTAGGCCACTATCCTTCCTCTGTCGAACTCAGATACTTGATCAAAAGCTGATCGCTGTTTTCTACGAGACATAACTGATCGTTTTTTGAAAAAAGCACAAGAAAAACACAATTGCCGAACTTTAAATCGTCGAAATCTCTAAGCCTTAAATAGAGCCTTGAGGTGGTGCCACAGGCGCGCGTGATGTGTGTCTGTGCTGAAATTCTAATTATTTGCACACACACATATCTCTCCTCCGCTAATGCATGTTGTAAATTTCATGTTATTTGTAAGCTTCCTTCAAGGTGTTGCACTTACGGTGGCCAGCAGTGTTGCATTTACATTATCATAAAATCAAATCATCTCTACGGAAAGCGGGTTTTAAACTAAAATCACAGTTAAAGAATAGTTTCCCCTAGAGCAGAGGTGGCCAACCCAAATGACCTCGCGGGCCACTTCGGAAGAACTTTACAATCCCGCAGGATGCCTATACAAATATATATATTTATATTAGATTTGGATCTATTAAAAAAAATTGGTTTTAGTGAAAATTTAAAACAGACTGATATATTATTATTATTTTCATTGTTTTTCGTGTATACAAACATAGATAATATAACAATAATAATGAAATGATCAAATAATGTTTAATTTATTTAATTAGTGATATACCTGTTTCTCAACTTGTTCACTTAGTTTTTGCAAGTCGATCTCAATGCATGTGTATTATTGTATCGTAATTGATGTTATAGATTTTCATGCGTTAAGAGTGAGCAAGATTTATGTTTGATAAAATTCAATTTAGAAAAAAAAATTCGCATTAACAGAAGCAACGTGATAAAATAATAACAGTTATGTTACTTATTTTTACAAAAAAAAAAAAAAAACTGTTTAAACAAAAAATATTGTACAAAATAGTCGAATTTTGCAACGTTGTAAAGAATCTTGCGGGCCACAAAATTATTCATGGCAGGTTGGACACTCCTGCCTTAGAGGATTAGTAGAGAAGTTCCGTGGATAGAACCTACCAAATATCTCAGAATTAATACAAATTAATACAAAAATCTCAGTTTTATATTATCAAATTCTCAACGAGAGCTGTAGTTGACTCAGAAAAGAGTACGGCACTCTCAAATTCAGTTTAAAGTAGCATCTTTAAAAATGTCTCTTAATAAAGTCTTATAAATTCGAGAAAGAAATTTGAAAAATTCAATGAAAAATAAAATGTGTTCCAAAAATAAGGTGAACAGTTTTCAAATGAATGGGGGTCAAAAAGGGAAAAATAATTAGAGTGTTAGAAATGTGAGATAATTTTCAAGTATCATTAACGGCTTTGCACATTGTTGAATCAAAATTTGGAACTATTTAGTAAATTACTTATAACGACTGGGACACAACACAATCAATTTATATACACTACTGGCCATTAAAATTGCTACATCAAGAAGACGACATGCTATAGACGTGAAATTTAAACGACAGGAAAAAGGTGCGATGATAGGCAAATGATTAGCTTTTAAGCGCACTCAGACAAAGCTGGTGCCGGTAGCGACACCTACAATGTGTTTAAAAGAGGAAATTGTTCAGACGAATTATCATACACGAATTGTATTTGAACGTTGTTCCCTGGTGAAAAGTTATTGCGATGCCTTGTGTATAAAGCAGAAATGCGTACCAGCACGTTTCTGACTTTGATAAAGGTTGAATTGTAGCGTACCGGTATTGCGTTTATCGTATCGCAACATTGCTACTCGCGTCGGTTGAGATGCAATGACTGTTAGCAGAATGTAGAATCGATGGGTTCAGGACGGTAATACGGGATGCCGTGCTAGATCTCAACGGCCCCCATCACCAACAGCCAAGAAGACAGGCATGTTACCTTCATGACCTTAATGGATCGTGCAGCAACGTCACGAGCCCTGAGTCGAAAATTGGGGTCGTTTGCAAGACAACAAGTGTTTGCGCAAACAATTCGACGACGTTTGCAGAAGTATGGACTCCCAGCTTGGAGACAATTGTTGCGGCTACCCTTGAAGCTGCATCCCAGACAGGAGTGTCTTTAATGGTATGATCAACGACGAACCTGGGCACACGACGGGCAAGACGTGGTTTTTTCAGATGAATCCAGGTTCTGTTTACAGCACCAAGATGGTCGCATCCGTGTTTGGAAGCATCATGGTGAACCCCCATTGGCAGTGTGCATTCGTCATCGTCATACTGGCCTAGCATGTTTGTATGGAATGATATTGGATATAAGTCTGGGTCATCTCTTGTTTGCATTGATGGCACTTTGAATAGTGTACGTTACATTTCTGTTGTGTTTCGACCCCTGGCCCTTCCCTTGGTTCGAGACCTGCGAAACCTTACGTTTCAGCAAGATAATGAACGACCCCATGTTGTTGGTATTGTACGGACCTTCCTTGATACGGAAAATGTTCGGCTGCCATTCTGGCCTGCACGTTCACCAGATCTATCACCAACAGAAAACGTCTGATCCATGGTTGCGTAGTGACTGGCTCGTCACCGTACACCACTCATACGTTTGATGAGCCCTGGCATCGTGTTGAAGCTGCATGGGCATCTGTACCTGTGCATGTCATCCAATCTCTGTTTGACTCAATGCCCAAGCGTATAAGTGCTATTATTACTGTCAGAAGTGATTTTCCTGGGTACTGATTACTCAGGATCTTGAAAAAGTTCCCCTAATTCCCATTCCAATTTTCTTAAAAATTTAATCACTTGTTATTTGCGCTACAATATATTTGTCCAATAAATATCAATTTGTTTTATCTGCATTTCTTCCTGGTGTAGCAATTTTAATGACCAGTAGTGTATATATATAAAAAAAACTATTAAAAACATTCTTGGAGGTTATCTATTCATGGAGCCGCGAAAATTATTAGAATGTGACTGTTGTTACTAACGCCACCTGATCGGCAAAGGCCAGATCGAGGCCCACGAAATTCATCATGGCAAAGGGATAAGTGACGCATGACATTAGCAGTAGCTTTGAGCACCATACAGGTGACAGAGCGATTTGGCTCGATTCCACCCCAATTTAGAGGAACACTCTGGGGGTGGTCAGAGGCCTTCCACCTCTCTTCCCCTTCAACCAACCTCACGAAAGGACTAGCGGCTCGACGGCTATTTAGAGTACCCCCATGCCGCGCAGGCACTATACATTTACAAACATCCATGTCTTCTCCGGGGTTCGAACCCAGTCCCTACGGCACAGCAGTCAGCGTCGCTAACCACTACACCAGATGGACGACGAATGTGACAGTTTTTCTATTATCTAATGTATTTTTAAAGCTGAGGAAATTGTGATACTTTTCAATGGTTCTGTTATTTAGTAAACATAAGGTCTAAAGACAAGCGACGAGTTTCAAAATCCATCTAATAATTTATAAGAATTAGAATTTACAAATAATATCTTAAAATTAATTATCTATAATAATCTGCTAGCATTATATGAATTACATTTAAAGAAATTAAACTAAGTGTTAATTAAATTTTGAGATGATCAATCTCATTGAATGTAATCTTTACATACTTTTTTTAACATAACCACTAAAATAATCTGGTTCACTATTAGTAGTAACAAAAAGATAATTGCAAGAAAATCTTTATGTTTAACTAAGAGAAATATTTAAAATATTTATAACTATTTTAAAAGAAAACTATAGGATTAGGGAGGTAGCCCTCCGTCCGCCTAACAGTGAACCAGCTCCCATTATACAAACTATACAACCAGTGGCGCACACAGGAATTTTTCAAGGGGGGGTCCGGGGTTGAAAGTTCGCCATTCTTGTATCATGCTCCTTTTGATTTTGCCGATTCTTGGGAACCAAACACAGTAAAAAACTAATTTTTGAATAAATAATTAGCATTAATTAATAAAACTAATCATTAATAACAAGTATTTAATTAAATTTTACGTACTATTTACTTAGAATTATAATCAATCTGAAAAAAATCAAGGGCTTTAGGGGGGTCTGGACCCCCAGGACCCCCCTTGTGTGAGCCACTGAATACAACAGTTCATACTCATTGTTCAAATTGTAAAACTGTAATATACATATATTCCAAATTTTTAGCAGCCAGTTAAAAAACTCAATTACTTCTGCTTCCACGATCAAGTTTTTTTTTAAATAAATTTATCGCAGCATCACAAATTTTTTTTATGTAGAGAGAGATATATAAAATTGTCCCCCATATATGTGTGTGTGTATTACTCTGTAGCCGAGCGTGCGTATTTACTAACTCATTCTTTATAAAAACTATTCATTACTTTTCTTTTTTAAAAATAGACTACCTGTATTTTTTTCTGATGCAACTTTTTTCATGCCAAAACGAGGCGCAATAGTTTAATTTCTAACTTATTTCTTTTATGAATATTAAAAGTTGTGTGACATATATTGTGCAATACTTTCTCCTCATAATAGATTTATACGTTACAAACTAATTTTTTTTAAGTCTTTTTTTTTCAATTACAAGTAAAAGCTTAAAATCATTACTAACGTAGCTTGAAGTTTATTCATAAAGTATTGGGAGATTTATAGAAAAAAAGGTCAATGTATGCTTAGATCTTTTTCAATTCTAAATTTCAACATTTTGTTTCTTTGTTGGGAATATTGTAGCCAATGAAATTTGAAATTTAAAACAAAATATAATTAAAGTTTTTAGAATCATTCATAACAAACATAAATAAGAATATTTGATTCGATGTTCTTAAGATGAAACTGAAAAAAATAATGGAAAGATCAAACGCTTAAACAAAAAGTCGTTAATGCATAAATAACACTTAAAGTCCAACAAGGTTGCATCATCGCCATTGCCTTTAATGGTTATTACATTCCATACAGACAAACATATAATGGAATAAATATTTTTTTATAAACTTGCTCTAGAGATAGATTTTTATTACACTATTCTAAAATCTTTTTGAAAATTATTTTGTTACAATCACAAATAGTTTATTTGAATTGTTTACACATAAATGCAGCAGACAAAAGGAATAATTTTAAGTATATGAGAACAAGTTTTCGAATCATTTTAATGGAATTTCTTTATGCTCATATTTTGAAAAATTAGTTTGGCTACTTGATTCATTTTAATAGAAACAATTTTTGTGTCATTTAATAGCAAAACGAAATGAAGAAAATAAGTTATTTTTGCAATAAAACTGAAAATGATTTGATTTATATTATTTGTGTGTGATTCAATCATATTAAATTATCTTAATTTTAAAATTTCATGTTCCGGTGTTGTAAATATCGATAATACTATTATTACTATTATTTTTATAATGAATGAAAATTGTAAAACTATTTTTAAGTTCTTTAGATGTTTTTAAATTTATTTGTTGTCATCAGTTATATATATATATGTGTGTGTGTGTATATATATATAATATAATTCTCTTTAATTTTATCTTAAACAACATTTTTATTTGCAATGGTCCTCACTTACCCCCTTCTGGACTCTCCCGTAAATAATTCATTATTATCTACTCTCCCCCCCCTAACGGGAATAGCCTTAATTGTATCTCTTAAAAATTAACAGCTCTGAAATTTTAAAAGTAAGATTTCATCGTACGATATCTTTTCACCAATCACAAGCCTCTGTCTTGTCTTCGTCATGAAGTGCACAGCTAGTTTTTGCTTTTGAGTTCTTTGTTGTGTCGTCCATGTTCGTGTTTGTGTGTAAATGTGAAGTAAATTGTATTACTCGCACCTGCAACAAGATGATTCCTCATCAGTGGCACACACATGGGGGGAACGGTCTTCGGATCCGACCTCACCCATAGTCCTTGATTTTTTTTTGATTCATTATAATCCTGTGTATATAATACGTAAAATTTACTTAAGTGTTTATTATTAATAATTAGTTTTATTAATTACTGCTAATTATTTATTCAATAATTTATTTTTAACTGTTTTCCGTTCCCGTAAATCGACAAGATCAAAAGAATATGTTGGACGGCGTATTGTACCATGATACGAGAACAGTGGATTTTCAACCCTGGACCCCCCTTGAAATATTTCTGTGTGCTCCACTGTTCCTCATCAATCCAACATCCTATACATACACTTCTATTCTCAGCCAAATGATTTAAAGTTATTTAAAGAAATCCATACATCTCGCCCCTATCTCCATAGAAGTGTGTGTACGTGTGTGCGATTTTATTTGTGTTTACCTCGCACTCTAAAGCAACACGAGTGGACCTTGCAATTTTGTCCCACTGTCAAGTGACAAGGACGACATGTGAGTTGTCAAACCTCTCTAAACTTCCACTCATGAAAACGGGAGAACTTTCAGCTTTCATGGATTTAATATGCATCAGCTTCTCAATATAGTAGGAGCTCAGTGACATTAGGACTTGAACCCGTGAGTCAAGAACGCTGGTCACGAGTTCGCTACAGTGACCACTTGCCTACCGCTGTCACGCGCACACATACGCACGCTCACACACCACACATATAGATATACGATGGGGAGTTATACATACATTCATATATACGCACATCTATACTAATTAGAGATGAATTATTTTCTAAATTAAACACACACACACACACACAGGCAATAGGAAAAAGAAATTAAGTCAATTCCTACTTAGATCAGTAAAGAAATTTTTTATTTTAGCTACTTTTTATTAAATAGTTACAATTAATATAAATGTGTATACATATGACAGAATCGCAGCATTAAGTGGTAATTAATTTTTATTAATTATCATTAAAGTATCGTATGGTCATCCAAAACAATCGTGTATATAAAATTTCAGTTCAACTGAACGCTTTAAAACGTGAGAGAAAAAAATTTCAAGTTTTGACACAAGTCGCCAAAAACGATGCCAACGTGGCTGTATTTGTAATTCTTTAAATAATTAGTTTTAATCAATTAATTTTTATGAATTATAATTAAATTACTGTATTGTTATCCAAAATAATCATGCATATAAAATTTCAGCTCAATTGAGTGCTTTAAAATGTATTTTATTAACAATTGAATATTTCACCAAGACAAATAAATATAGAGAGAGTGTGAGGTAATATAGTAGGAATTGAAAAAGATTTACTTAAACAAAAGAAGGAAATTCAGTTTCGAAAATTGAAATACAAAATATTGAATGCACAAACATTCTAGATGGAGAGACGTAAGACTTTTCTTGAATTTTGAAAGTACAAATTTGAATAAATGTTGCTCATTTTTTATTGCAATAATTATCCGAAGACAGAAAAAAATATGAAAATGGAGGAATATTTTCAAGGAATATTTTCTGATTTATATAATTTAAGTTGAAAAAATTAATAAAGTGATAAGAACAATTCATCTGGGATAAATTGTCATCAAATTAACTAATTATTACTCGTGAATTTATTTCAATCAACAGTGTTTTAAATTAACAGTTATACTGTTAACGATGGATCATAAAATATTACGTATATCGAAATGAGGAAAATAATAATCAAATGGTTTTTCCTCTTTTTTTACTTGTTTAAAAATAAGTTTGTAAATTATTTTTATCTTAAATGAAATTTGCTTTAAATAACTTTAGCACTACAATTGTTAAATGTTTCAATTATTTCTTTTTGTTTGTGCTCTAAATTATTATTTAATTAAATATAAAAATTTTCCAAAGTACTGCATGCGCTGTTTTATTTTTTATTACTGAATTAAACAATAAATAATTAGTTTCTTTATAAACTTCATCGTTTGTTAACAAGTAGCGCAACAATGAATGAAAATATATAATAAAAATAAATATTTTAATTTTCGAAAATACTTCAAAGAGTTTAAAATGTGTCATTTCCTTCTTTTTTAAATTCATTTGACTAATTAAATAAATCTGTTTAATTTAAATTGCTCAGTAGGGTCATATAATGTGGCAAGTATGTGTCAAAAATTTATATTTAATAAAGTAATTATACTCATATGTTTTAGTGATGAAATTGTTTGCATTTTTGAATTTATTTTCGAACTGAGAATCTAAAATAACATAAATGGGCTCTCATTAAGTGTTGTTCACGGTAATTAGGCTGAGTGTTCTTTTATTTCACGAACATTAACTATCCTGCTCTACATCATTTGAGGTTGAGTGAACTGACATTTTCACTGTATTTCATTTATTAAAAAATAAATGCCCAAGTTGAAAAGTAAAAGTGTATTTGATTGAATAGATAATTAAACTGAAATGTATATATGATTTTTATTTTTTAAGTCTGCTTAGGCATAAAGAAAAATGTTCGGTTTTCTTTATTGATGCATTTACAAAATGCAATACTTTTAAATAAATGTATTTAAAGGTCATGTAGCGAATACTTTTTTTCCTTTCAGCTTATTCAATTTGCTTCATTTGTCTGACATATTAATTGTCTAAATGTATTAAAATTTCTAATGCGAAAATAATTGGTGTTTATTGTCAATTTTTTTTACAATTTACGTATCCTGAATATTTGGGCGTGTTTGTGTCTTACATTTGTTTAAAAGTTTAAGATAAAAAAAATTGTGAACGAAAATACATTAGAATAAAAGTCTATGAAAAAAATAACCGCCAATAGATGTAATTTTCTTCATTTATATGCCTTGTATTGAAACAATAATTAATAATTTAATTAATAGCAAATTATTTAATGGGGGCAATTTTTTTATAATTTAAATGAACAATTGTTGTGCTGTCTTTTTCTACCTGACGTAAAGATTCTGTTCATAGCCAATTACAATTTTCAATAACTATTGTATGACGAAGTTGACATCTGAGTTGGCACCCCACTGTCTACATTTACGCCAAGTTAACCTTAGTATTTTGAACTCCTGTAAAATTTTAATATCTTTATTTTTATATAGAAGAATAAACATCTTTGGTTTTACATATATTTTTAGTTATAAATTTCCAAAAAAAAAACAATTTTATCTGTGTATATTTTGGTAGTTAATGGGATACATATATGTATATATAATGGTAGCCACCCTTCCGATTTCGTAGTTAGTGACGCTGACTGCTTTGACGTTGGGCCTGGATTCGAATCCCGGAGCAGGTATGGATGTTTGTAAATGTTTGGTGCAATTGCGGCATGAGGGAACTCTAAATAACCATCGAGCTGCAAGTCTTCTCTTGAGGTTGGTGGAAGGGGAAGAGAAGTGGGAGGCCCCTGACCACCCCAGGTTGTTCTCTCTCAAAGGGGGTGGAATCGAGCAAAATCGCACTGTTACCTGTGTGGTGCTCAAATCTACGACTTACGACAGGCGTATATGTAGCCCTTCGCAGTTATGAATTTCGCGGGCCTTCATCTGATGCTACTGTCGATTAGGTGGCATAAATAATAACAACAACATATATAATGGTGAGAGTTCTTAATTTTTGACGTGTTCCTGTACATGTAGATTATTTTTTTTTTTACTTTGCACATGTCATTGGAAAATAACTTACAGTACTTCAAGAATAGTATCAAGCTATATAGTATTAATCTTTCAGTGTATTTATAGAATTTTATTCTTATTGCACTTCGTTTCTTGAAAAGCAGTTGTATAGGCAAGTGCAAGGAAGGTTTGTTGGCCTTAAAACTATGCTTAAGCCTAGAATTTTAGTTCCTAAGGCAAAAAATTGTCCATTATACTACTGTGGCTATCTTATTTTTGCCCCCTGTTCTCTTTTCTTATACTTTTATTTATTGCTTTGCTTTATTAGATTTGGGATAAATTAGCATAAGATTATTTATTCTATGTGTATATATTACTGACACTAAGCCATTATATACTGATTCTATACATTTTAATCAAATCTTTATCAAGCAATTTAAGTATTTGTTATTTAAAGTCTTGTACAAAATTGTTACAATTATGGTAAGGTATTTATTACATAAGTACCTTATATAAGGTATTTATTGCATAAGTACCAGTAGCGCACACAGGAATTTTTCAATGGGGGGTGTCCGAGGTCGAAAGTTCATCATTCTTGTATCATGCTCCTTTTGATTTTGTGGATTTTCGGGAGCAAAACACAGTAAAAAACTAATTATTGAATGAATAACTAGCATTAATTAATAAAATTAATCATTAATAACAAATACTTAATTAAATTTTACACACTATATACTTAGAATTATAATCAATCGGAAAAAATATCAAGGACTTTGAAGGGGGCGGACCCCCAGGACTCCCCCCCCTTGTGTGCGCCACTGATAAGTACCATATACTAAGGTATTTATTACATAATTTAATTTTTCTCTAGGCATTTTCAAGATAACACCAGTTCTACGCTTATATGATAAATCTAAGAAATTCTTTTTTTTTTTTCTTTTGTATATATATATATATATATAAAATTTTTGTATATTTTATAATTATACGAGGGAAAAAAATGAGAACTCAGAAATCTCTTAAAGATAACTGGCCTATATACCTATATAGTAATTTCATCTTAGTAATTTAAAATAATTTTAACAATTTTAATAATTTTTATTATTATTTTATATAATGGTTTTCTATATTTGTATTGAATTAGTCAACTGTATTTAAGGAGTAAAAAATGTTCTTTTTTCTGTTTTTAACTTTATAACTTATTTTAAAAAATGCATTTAATTTTTTACAAATTAGTATATATATATAGTAGGAGGATAATTTTTATTCATATTTTCTATCTTTTTAAAAGGTAGTTTTCAATCACTTACAAATTACATTTCAATAAAAGTATTCTGCTGGGCAGTGGGGGGTGGGGGTTCCCCAGCTGGCGAATTTTTTTGCAGAGGCTGCTGAAAAAGAAAAGCCCTATAAGATAAAAATAATGGATTTATTATAAAACTCTGAAAAAAAACTCTTATGGTTTTTGAAAGCTTTATGTGTATCTTATACTTTTATTTTATGCTTAGCATTATCATTCAATATTTTAAAATAATTTCTCTCAATTTTGTTATTTATAACAGTGAATTTACTCTGTTATATTGTGAATAGACATTCTTAACAATTAATTATAGGGGCGATTAAGTTAATCGAACTGAGAACTGAGTTTTCAAAATACTGTCATTCGTTTTAGGGAAAAAAATATCTTTTTCATAATGATCACCTAAATTAAATATTTCAAAATTTATGTATGTAACAACACACAGTTTTGTGATGGGGGAAATTAATTAATGTTATCTTATGCATACGTTTTCGTTATTTAATTGCATTGATTTTATTCATTTACATATTAATAATCCTATGATTTGAAAAGATTCCTTTTCTTTTCAGCTTTACATGCAGTGATAAAATTTAATGCCGTGGTCCATAGTTCACAATGTTAAACCTTTTCCTCGAAAAGTAAATTTTTTGCTTCTAAAATTTTGTATGCTCCCACAGTACAATTCTTAAAAACAAAATATATTTAAAAAATCTGAAAAGTTAAAAAAAATTCAAATAAAGCTTCGCGTTCTGTATGTATGTCTACATTCAACAAAAGAAAATCTTTCACGATAACAACATGTTACATCACAAGCCTTTAAAAAAACACGCAAGGGTTTTTTTTTAAAAAAAAAGAAAAAAAAACCTAAAATTTATCGAACACGTTTCTTTTAAGAAAATATTGTACAGATTGAGAAAAGGGGAGGCTCGGCAGAGAAGCAAGAGAGGGGAAAAAACGTTTTGTGGTTCGTACTATCTTTATGTCAGTTTTTCCCTCAACTTTTTTTCGACTAATCAAATCATGGTAGGATCGCAGCAGAGACTAAGAACTGCATACTCCATGTTTCTTTTATGTTGCATGTCCCCGGTAGTGCTGCTATCTCTTATGAGCGGGAGTGCGAACGGTGTCGACAGAGAAACAGACAGACTCGCTCCCAGCTCATTCATATTATTATCTATCAGACGTCGGACTTATCTTACTTCCCTTTTCAGCGCTTTCCCCCTACCCCCGAACATTTTTGCGCTACCTCTTCTTTCCTCTTCAACTTCTTTTCTTCTTCTCGGTCTCCTCTCGGTCCATCCATCTAAGGAGACTGGGACTTCTCCTTTTCGTCTCGCTCCTTTCATCATTATTATTGTTATTATTCTCGTTATTTTATCTAAAGCGCATTGTAAACCTTTGTTTTTTGTATTAGAAATAAAATCTGCCCTCCCCCCTGCTTCTTCTTTAACTTTAGTTTTTGAGTTGCTTCTTCTTTTTGAAAAAAGTGAGTGGTCTATATTTCTTAGAAAGTTGTCAGGAAATATGAAAGCTGTATTTTATTTTTAGTAAACTGCGTTTGAATAGCATACAATTTATATTTCCTCAGAAATTAAATAGCATGGGTTGTTATATTCGTTTTGCCAAAAGAGATACCATTCAACTTGAATGCGTAATGAGAAAAGATTGATTATATGAGTGGAAATTTATATGTTTTATGTTAAACTGATGTATTATAGCGAATAAATAATATATTCATAAATTCGAATATAATATTTTGAAAATTCAAAGTTTTATATTTAATTCTTTTATCACATCATATATTTACATATATTTCAAAATATATCTTCAAAAAGAAAAATCTTTATAAACATTTAATATTCAACTTTAATGTATGCATCGAGTATCAATAAATCAATCAAATTCTACACAGTGTTTTGGCATATTTTAATCTTAACATCAAAAGCATGGGTTTACATTTCAAAATAGACTGTTCAATGTATGAAATGCAAGAATATAGATGGGTTGATTGATTGATTGGATATTAACGTCGCACTGTTCAGCTACACTAGGGCTTTTGGCGACGGACCACGTAATTTTGAACCATGGTCAAGTGACGCGAACGACACCTGAGCTGGCATCCCCCCCTCTCCTAACTACCACACCAACGGGAGGACGTTTCAGCTCTCGACAGATTTAACGTGCATCGCTGCCCTACACGGTGGGTCTTTAGTGGTACTGGGCTCGAAATTGTGACAAGGCAAGCCCCGATCCGATACCTATACCACTCGGCTACCGCGGCCACAGAATATAGATGGGAGTCGTGTATTATGGAATAGTCGGGTAATATGGAATACACAGGTTTTGACCCTGTTTGTAGCTTGTTTGTTTGGGAAAACATTGAACTACTGAAGAAGGACTCTCATGATGCGTTGAATTGAGAGTTGACCACTTGTTGTTGCCATACCACTCGCTACAGAACAAAGTTTGCAGAAGTTTTTTTTGCAGGTAAGCTTTCAAAAATTTTAACCTACTAGTACATATATGCCTTGAACATTTAAGTTAGGCAAAATGTACACTAAAAAAAATTTGCAGTTTGTAATACTGGCCGTTTTTTTAGCTGACAATGTTTTATCTCCTTCAGTTTAAAGTTTCATTTTCCAAGATGAGGTGTCGGATATTATAGAATACATGGAATACTACGTATTCCATAATACCTGGCATGCAACACTGAATCTTTCTATTCTGATTTATCATTTGTAATAGACTTCATGGTATCAACGAAAGAACTAGAAAACAAAGGCGCTGATTGTATCTTCTGTGACGTAAAATTCTCCGAAGACTAACGATGGGAAATTTGGATTCAATGCTTCAACTATTTTGTATGAGCTCCTCTTGATCGTACTGGAATAGATACATATTATATTTGTGACTTTTGTAAGTGAATTTGAGGCAGAAATGACTTCCACGTATTTTTAAAGTATGACTTTTATAGTAAAAAGTAACTACGTTTTATGAAGTCTTAATAAGTTTTCCTATGGTATAAACCACCTACTCCGTATTACCCAACTATTCCATAATACTCTCCATCTAGCATTTTCCTTTAAAAGGACTTTTTATAACAACAAAATAAAAGCTATTTCTTTTGACAAGTGATAATTCCGTACAATCGTTTATAGTATACATCCATGATGATTTTGGAGATTTTTATCAAAAATCAGTAAAGTTATTTTTAGAAATGTATATAAAAATGATGTTCCACAATAACCCCAACTTCCACATACATATTTATTTTCATTTTTTAAAAAAGTTTTATAAAATCACAAAGAACTATATAAAAGGATTTACAAACACTTATAAAACAGTTCATAATTGATTAGTAAACAAGGAGAATAAAATTTGCATCCAAATTTTCAATTTCAACTTCTCATTTCTTGAAGCTGGAATAATGTGGTTCTGGAGCAGTTCTCTCTGAATTTTCACCAAGATCTCTTCAGTTTTTTTTTTTCCAGGTATACATCTAGAGAAATTTAGGCTCAAAGAGCTATCACAAGACCTGAAATAGACAGAAGTGCTTAGAGAATGAAATTCTAGTACATTTATAGGAATACCACACATAAAAATTAACATAAACACATTATATTAAACACAGCGTTAAATAATCTGGATTACTTTACGACACATTTCGATTTGAATCTTAGGAAAGAAGAAAAAAAGTTTTAAGACATGCAATATACCTAATTTTAAACAAGGAGTTTATATATATATATTAAAGATGAATACAAAAATAGTACTTATATACTTCTTATGATTTATGAAATACAGGCATGATGGCAAATAAATCCTTTTTTCTTTTGTGTATAAGTATGTTAATGTCTTCTTGTGATTTTTGTTTGTGTTGATAAAAAATTCTCAAAATTCTCGAATTTCCAACAGAGCATAATTTACTGATTAGTAACAACTGTAATCAGAGAATAATTTTTAAGAAAATTTATCAGATATGTTTGAGTAATGTAAAGCAATTATATCTCGTTTCATTCATTAATTGAATAAAAAATAAACTTAGAATTATCTCTCTCCTTAGATATATATAAAGGAGAAAAAGAGTGACTCATTCGCTCCCTTATTTTCTCTCACTCACGCTTCACGAAATCTTCGGAACTATTACGGACCTGAAATTTGGTGATCATATTTCTTTTATTAAATAGATATCCGCTAAGGGGACGGATCTTGCGTCCATCCGTCCATCCACTCCCAAGGGGGCTACGAGTGGTCAAGAGGGCATTATAGATAGAAGCTCCCTTTTTTGAAATATTAGATCAACAGGCATGGAGTTTGATAATGTTTCTTCTGTTGAGCAAAGATCCACTAAAATTGGTTTTGCGGAAATCGACATCCGAGTCAAGTTGTAAGGGGTTAAGGATGAATTATAATTAAAATTCCCGTTTTTCAACTATTAATCCTGTAGTCTTAGAATTTGGTAAGTATGCTCCTTTTGTTGAGTAGTAATCCAATAAGAAGGGTTTTTCGGTTTACGGCGGCGTGTAAACAAAATTTTAAAAAAAACTCCGTTTTTGAACTATTAAACTTGGAATTTGGTACGCATTTTTCTTTTGTTTATTGATCTGCTAGGAACAGTGTTTTTCGAAAATCAACTTAAAACTCACAAATGTTGTAAGGTATTAAGGTATCCGACTACGTTCGGAACCGTGATATAGCAAAAGAGAATAAATGGATAATATTTATTATATTTAGTGTCACTTAGACTAGAATACATGTATAAAATTGTTTTAAGGACATTTTCACAAAAAAAAAATTATTTAAATACAATATTTCGGCAAAAAATTAACTTAGAATAACTTTTTTTCACAATGTTCTCCTTTTGTGAAAAATGATTCTATTATAATAATATTTTGTCTGCATGTAGATCAAACTTCTGTACAGAGGCTCAACTAGAATTTTTGAAACATATAACTTAGAAGTGGGTTTATTCATCTGTTTTACGACAACAGAGGGGAGAAATTTTAAGAATAAAACGCCGATAATTATTTCAATGGGTTGTAATTCCGAAAATAATGTGAATTTTTCACAAATCATAGTTGAGCCTCTGTAGAGAGGTTTGAGCTATATACAGGCAAAATATTATTATAATAGAAGTATTTTTCACAAAAGGACAACATTTTGAAAAAAGGTTATTCTAAGTTAATTTTTTGCCGAAATATTGTATTTAAATATATTTTTTTTTGTCAAAATGTCCTTAAAACAATTTTATACATGTATTCTAATCTAAGTGACACTAAATATCTTGAAAATTATCCATTTATGCACTTTTTTAAAATCACGGCTCCGAGCGTAGTCGGATACCTTAAGGGGTGTTACAGATAAAATTCCGTTTCTTAGCTGTTAGACCAACACACTCGAAGTTTGGTGAGAATTTTTATTTTGTTGAGTAGAGATTCACTAAGAGCGAGTTTTTTGGTTGCTTTATTGATAAAAATTCTTATTTTTTAACTATTTGACCTCCAGACTTAAACTTGGCGAACATGTTAGTAAAAAAAGGTCCGCTAAAAATGGGTTATGAGGAAACCAACTTTGTAAAGGGGAGAGTTACCAGAATGTACAAGACAATTGTACATCCATTTTGGAAATGCAAGTCCTATCTTTTTTAAATCAATATGTTGATACTATAAGAATGTTTTACACTACAATCAAACGCTCAATGCTAGAATTTCAATATTAATAAATTATAATCATACATGGAATACCCATTGAAGTGGGAGGATAAAGGCTAGTTTTATTTATAAGCAAAATACTTTTGTTTAGTAGCATTTAAGGTATCCGACTACTTGCGACAACTTTTTTTTGAAAACATGGAAATGTGGGGATTTTTTTGTGATTTTTAGATTTATTTAGCATATTTTAAGGAAAAAATCCTAAAATTGAAAGTAGAAAAAAAATTTATTGTTATTAAAATGGAAAAAAATGGTAAAAATTTACGAAAAATTACATAAACGGGACCCACTCTGTACAAAAATTGTATGAGAAAATTCTCAATTTTTCACTTTTGATGTGTTACTTTATTATTCATGTTTGAAATGACCTTTAGGATAAGATATATTTTAATTTTTACAAAAACTAGAGCACTTTATCTTAGTGATTATATGAAATTGCTTAAAAAGACAGTGATTATATTCACATAAAGGACTGTAAATTTTGAAATAAAACAATTATTAATAAATCTGAAGGACAAAACAATTCTACTGTTATACAGAACATACACAAAAAAATTCAGCAAATTATTTTCAAAACATTTTGAGCAGTCGCAGTCCCCGTTTGAACTTTTCGCAAAAAAAAAAAAATTCGAGTAAAACGTATTTTAATGTTTGAAATCTTGTGTAAAGTTATGGCATCTGCTTTTACTAAAACATTTGAAATTTTTGTTCTAGTGAACGGAAAATAAAAACTTTGGTATTTTTATCCTAATATGATAGCATATAAAAAAATCATAAGCAAAATTTCTCAATTTTTGAAAAAAATCACGATTTTAGGAGATAGTCGGATACCTTAACCTACAATATTGCTCTTAAAGAATTATCAAGAAAAGAATGTATTTTATAATATTATCACACGATCTTCTTATAACCTGAAAAGCCCATATAACTAAATTTTTAAATATGTCATGACAACGCAAAGATCTCATTATATTTTAAACTCAATTTTACTTAACTGGAAAAGCCCAATTGTCCCTGCAGAAGTCATTCTGTTTCCAATGCTAATGTCTGTCTAATAATTTTTTTATATAAATCAATCATATACATTAAGGGTTAGACAAGGAAATAAAATGGGAGATAGACTACAACGCAAATATATTTTTTTAATTAATAGCTACTCTCACAATATTTCAACCATCTTAAGTAGTTTCTCAGCGTATTATTTATTCTTTATTTCATTGAGGGAGAAATATAACAGAATTAATTCTAAAGACCGAAAATTATAGATGAAATGTTATTGGTATATAATTTAATTCGTAAATCATCACCTATAGTGTTGTCTTAATACCTCAGAAGAATTTACAGTGCAAAAAGTTTTTCAAAAATATGTATACTCCTTGTATAGTATTCTCATCATTAATAGATTTATACTAATTGGTCGCACAAAAGTACTCTAAGTGTAAAGTAAATAGTAAACAATAATAGACTGGAAGATGTTAAGCAGTTAGCACGTTGTTTATTCTATACTTGATAGATAAAGACAAATAAAAGAAATTATTCTAAAGATAGAAATGTAGGTGGGCTGTAAGGGTATATCTTTACTCGTATATCAATCGCCCTGTGTTCCATTTTTTATTTTAAAGGAATTCTCAGTATAAAATGATAGCTCTTACAAAGTGTCATTCAAAAAAATATGCAATCCAAATCTACAAAACGTCGTCTTGAAGATAAATGGCTTTGATGCTGACACTGAAAACTGAATTAGAGTATATGATTTACTCCTTGCGCCAGCCCTTCAGTTGGGGGGGAGGGGAAAAAATAGCTAAAAGAAGATATTCTTTTTTCTCCACTCTTTCTTCCTCTCTCTCACTCTTACTCTTTGAAATGTTTTTAGTTTTATTATTTTTCTATTTTAAAAGAAGGGGAAAGAAGGACCTAAAGATAAAACCAAACCCTCGCCTTCACTTCTTCTTCATTAATGGAAAAAGTTAGAAAGTTATTGACAAGGTCGTGACGAATTATATTGCTTCTTTGTCGTCCCCACAATAGGGAAGCCTAGTATCTTTGACGATGATAATAACTGAAGTCAGTAACGAAACTTGGCGATATTTCTGCATGATAGAATTCGGACTTACCTCCTTTTCTTTACTACTACGCCGTAGTTCCTTATCTCCTCTAACGGCAGTCTGCTTATCGGCTAAATTGAAAGGGGAAAATCAGAAAGGAGGAAAATTTTATAATCCTTATTCTGTTTCTTTTTTTTTCGCTTCTTCTTCGTCTTCTTTTTAGTTTATTTAGTTCCTTTGAACTTTTCACTCTCTAAGTTTTGCTATTGGCCTAAGTTTTTATATATTTCATCAAGGTTTGCTGTCTATCTGGAAGGGAAGATGTGTTTTTTTTTATTTCGTTTTATTTTTGTCCTTTGACTTGATTGCCCCCTCGGTCGTTACTTTTTTTTTTTACTTTGATGTTCCAAACGTGGGGTTGTGGATTTATGGCGCCCTCTGGTGGTGTTTGAGCAGGAAGTTGTTTTCCTTTCTTTACAAATACGCGTATATACATTTTTTCAACTTCATACATTCCTCCTATTCTCACGTAATTCCACTCTGACATTTCCGAAATGCCACCCTCACTCGGAACAGAATAACTGCACGTGTTAAGTACATTGACCCCTTTTTTTCACCCCAAGGTTATAATTTATGCTTAATTTATGCCCACAAAATTCGGAGCACGCGTTCACTTTAACAAAAAAGGGTGGTTGTCCCCAAAGAAATTGTAAATACTTTTTTTTTTTCATTTTATATCTATTCACATTTAACATGTTTTGCTTTTTTTAATTCCCCCCTTTTGAATTGTATCATGCTCTACGCTACAAATGTGTTCAATTTTGCATGGCCAATTTTTTTAATCTTGATTTTATAATTTGTTTTTATCTTTAGAGAATCAATTTTGAAACAAGAATGTATATAGTTGACATTTCAAAACAGTTCCAGCAATTGTTCTTTGTTTATATCGCTGATGCAACTCAAAATGTCAAATTAAGCAATGTTTAAATTGTATTCAAGAGTTACTTAGAGTAATAAATTACAAAAAAGAAAACAGTAATATTTGTACCTTTATATCATACTGTTTGCACTAATTATGGTTTCTATATAAACTATTAAGTTTGATTCTAATTCACACGCACAAAAAAAGAGCGAAAAAGCTGCCAGTAAGGAGTTAAAAGAAAAATTAATATTAAAGAGAGCTATTATAATTAAAAATGATTATGAAGTTTGTTGAAAAATATTTGTTACTTCTCTAACAACATTTGAGAATTTTTACGTAGAAATTAACCATTTGACAAGCGATGTTACATTCAGAGTAAATATTTTGTGGAAATAACCATATTGTAATAACATGAAATGTGCTTTAAAACGTTTAATACAATTATTGATATCATCTTGTATAAAAGTGCAGAGTAAAAAAATTATGCTGTTTGTAGATGTTAATTCTTATTTAAAAATAATAACAAGAAAGCATCATAAAAGTTTTTTGAGTCTCTGTACAAAATCAATAAGAGTCTTAGAGATCTGAAGATGTTAATGTTAAAGGGAAAAAAAATTATCTGAACCATTTGTGATCGTGTATACGCCCAATAAAACTGAAAACAACTTGAAGACTCTGAGTTAACTCCTTGGCTCGCTTGCATGTCATGTGACGAAGAGAAAATAGCATTATTGAAAATTGAAAACACACATATTATTTAGTATTTTCTGTTATTTCAATTTCTTCAGTTATTGTTGCATGTCAAGGTGATATAAAGAAAAGTTTTGGGCCATGAGGATATTTTTCACACGCAACTTAATATTGTTCAGAAACTGTATTAAAAATTATTCAATATATTTTCAGGTATTCATAACCATTTTTTGACGAAGTAAGAAGTAAAATATCCGCAATAAATTTTGTCTATGCTGTTTTTACAATTTAATGACAAAAAGATATTGAGAAGTTATTTTCATTACTCGATTGATAACCATTTTCCTAGACGTTTTTTACATGATCTTAATAATTATTCTTAACTAGATATTTATATTAATTACTCAAATCAATAACTCTGATAAACGTAGTTTCAGAGAGTATTTACTTTAATTTAAAACTTGCATGAATTCCAGGAAAAAAATGGAGATCACAAACCGGATATCACATGTAGAACACCAATAAAACAAGCAAAAAATTTCTTACTGACAATTTTTTTTTTTTTTTTGCAGTTTTGAATTCTTTACATAAAAATAATAGTTTCCAAGAATTAAAAAAAAAATGCTTTTTCTGGTTCGGAACTTCGAAAAATTCTGATGAAAAGCGCTTCAATCATTTCAAAAAGCTAAGAGAATAGCTTCAAATTAAGTATAATATAATTCTCTCTACATTGCTTTTTATATAATAATCAATTTTTTAATTAATCAAATTTCAATTAATTTTAATTTTACTGTAATTAATTTTTTATTCTAAGAGCTTGAGCCACAATAAGCTGAGCATTCCAAAAGTAATATTTTTCCAAATAAAAACAAATTTTAGTTAAAAAAAATCTTACTGAGTGTTAAATGTGTTAAATTATTAAAAATTAATGTTAAAATGAACCGTTTACTTGTGTAATGCCCATTTAAAATTAAAGGATTTCTAAAAGTAGTAATTTAGAAAGAGTTTTAAAAATCAATAGGGGTAAATTTACGTCTCTAAAGAAAAATATTTTGAAATATTTCTATATCCAGAATTATTTTTTACTATAGGAAATTAAATACAGTATCTAGTCACAAAAAGACTCAATGGATATATGTTGTTGATAAAATTAGGAATATTTCGTGAAAAGACTGATTGCTAATTTACAGTTTCAAAATTGTATGCTAAAAATTTAAATAATTCTTCTCGAGAGTGGGAAAAATATGATCTCCTGGATGATCAAATACAATCTGTAAACGATTTCATTATATATATTTCTTAATTTTCTTAGATTTATTTTTATTATATTACACAACAAAAATATCTGATCGTCAGCAACAACAAAAAATTTAGTGTGATAATGTTACTTTTATACTACTACATGTTGTGTCTGAAGAACATGCTTTAATTTTATGCTACTATTCGAATAAGAGAGAGAGAAAGGTTTATTTTAAATATTCCTCTCTTTTTAACAGGACACTTTACCCATACATAGTTGAATATAAAGGGAGTTTTGATATTTATATATATATATATATATATATATATATATATATATATATATATATATATATTGTAGTCATTTGATTCAAATAATTTAAAGCACTTTATCAAGCAAATAAGCATACTCTGTAAGGACTCATGCCTTGAATCCTTATTGAAAAAAAAATAGCAAGTAATAAGATTAAAAACAAATAATAGATTCTTTATCTTATCAGGAATAATACAATATCTGGTTTAAAAAGGTTCCGCATTCTTTATCTTAGAAAAACCAACACTTGATTGCCTCGCAATATTTAAATACTATAAATCAATAAATTGTACACCCTCCAAGTTCAGAAAAGAAAACTTGTACACGTTGTGACATCGAATCATACAGAAATTGCATATTAGAGGGTTTATGCGTGATACTGCACTCTTTTTCCGACAAATAGTACGAGCGAGTATAAGCCCAGACATGACCAATGGACAACATAATCGGGAAACGTGAAGACCACCGAAGAAGTGAAATCTGTTATATGCTGAAGAAGGCTTGCAGGTTCTGAATAATAAATGAATAAGCATTGTCTTGCTGAAACATAGCTCCTGGAATGTTTTGCAGGAGCGTAGTATGAGCATCAGGCTCATCAACTTCCCTGATGTAGTGTCCTCTATTTTGGATACATTTAACAAGAGATCCGAAGCAAGTAGGATCACGCATTGTAACCAATAGCAACCCAGACCTAACACCAGATGTGGGCCCAGTATGACGTTTAATGAAACATTTCGGAAGACGGCAATCTCCGTAACGTTTGACAAGTACACGTCCATCATTAAAGTCTAAACAGCAGTTGAATTCATCTGAGAAGACAACTTCTTGCCAATTGACACACCATTGACTGTGAGAGCTCATGATCGTGAGGTGTCGATGGTTCTGAGTCAAAATGTTTCCTGCACAGAGGAATCCTCTTACGTAGACTATGGTGCAACAGATACCCCAATTTAACACATATAAGATATGATGTCAGCTCGTACACAAAATCCTACACCCTGCAATAATTTTGTAATCATGAACAATTGTAGAGGCAGGATGATTGAATATTTTAATATGGGACTTCGATTATTTTTTTGAATCAAAAGCCACTTCTAATTGCATTGTGGCGAGCTAAAGAAGGCCCCACACGACATTAGGGGGTATTCCATGATTTAGTGCACAAGCAAACTATATTTACTGAAATGGAAACTACCATAAACAAGTATAAGATTTCACACACACACACACATACAATCAAGGTTAACCACCAAGTAATTGTCTAGCGAATACTTATTTATCTTTTTATGAATATAGATATACAGACATCATATAATTTACATCGTTATATTAATGATATTATCTTTTTCGGCAAAAATATGGATTTCGAAATGAATTTAAATTTTTATTCAGAATACTTTAATTTGATTCCGATAAATAGTAACCCTAATATATATATATTCTAAATTTTCCAGATATTAAAATGTATTTAAAAGATTACTTTATTTGCACTAACATTTATGATAATAGAGACGATTTGAAGCTCAATATCATTAAAGTATACCATACTGAAATAGCTGCACGCATATCCCTATTTTTTTTTACAGAAATATAGTTATAAATTATATTCAACGCAAAGAATATTCCGCAAGAAAAAAAAGATCAAATAAAATTTTAAAAAATTACAATAATTTATTTAGGTTATTTTCAAAACAAAAATTCCCCCTTAGTTTTATAAAAAGTAATTTTCCAAAACAGGCCTTAAAATGAATGAGATAATTTTTTACCTCTTTACATTTATAGTGGAATACCTTACAAAATTTTATATTTTTAGACTTACATGACCTTCTGAAGTTTCTGTTCATTTACAAATTATTCTTTTTTCGTAAAACAAATAAGAATTTAAACTCAATTTTTGTACACAATTTTAAAGAAGTCTACTCTATCTAACCAAAGTAGTGCCGGGCTTCTACTGCAGATTAACAGCGTCTTAGTATGCTTATTATTTAAGTTGAAATCTTTTGTCAGTTTAATTTTCAAATTTGCTTTCAATATCCCTGTAAAAAAATTGTGATTTTCATCTACAAAGTAATAGTTGTTATTTCTTTTTTTTAGTGTTCCTTAATTTTCAAAGCAAGAAAAAAGAAAGGAGACTTTAAATGGTGTGATTCACAGTGTTCTGCTTTCAAGAATATGCTATTCCTTCTTATTCTTTCTCATGCGTCTTGTTCCTTCCCACATGTGTGTTTTCTTTAAAAACTACAATATATTTCTTTTTTTTCCCACAAAAAACACTTTTCCTAAAATTCTGTAGATCTTGGACTTTATGTCATTTTTGGATAATTTCAAAGGCTTTATGTATCACGACCAAGCTGCCGCAGGTGAATTGGAATGCACAGAATCAAAAGACATTTTAATAAAATCCACGCCTTTATTTGACTACCGAATTATTATCCAACCGTAATTTTAGCGAAAGGAGTGTTCAACTTAACTACTAACCCAAATATCTATAACAGTTAATTCAAACACTTATATTTGACGATTAATTCCACAACACTGTGTGATGTGTGTGAGTGAGATCTTTCTCTGTTGGGATATCGAATCTCCTTACTGAAACTCCGATAGCTTCAATTATATTACAACTCTAAAGGCCGTATCACACGTACAAATTTCGAGTAATTTTTCGTCCAATTCGTGCAATTTTTACTCAGTTGTCATAGCAACGGCTTTCGAACAACTTTTTGCTAGTGAGCTCAAAAAGGTTTTCCAAATAAAAGTTGCTTGAAATTCTAGCCAATGAGGTTCTTTGATGCCCTACGTCATAAACAAAAGATGGTGGCTTCGATTTCATCAAACGCATGAGATATGGCGCATAATATTTTAATGGTGTGTAATATTTTAACGGCGTATAATATTTTAAACAGGATGGTACTCCATTTCTGTTTACGTCCATCAATGAATGTTTGGATGTTCATTTTCCGAAGCAGAAAACTGGGCGAGTAATCTTTCAATGGGGCGAAAGAGCGTGGCTGACGTCAGAGCATGTCGTTTTATTTACGGTAACCCTTCCTCTCAAATATGAAGAAAAATTGGTTCAAAAAGTTGTACCAAAAATGTACGCCTTTACACTCTAACCTCAGTATCAGCCTGACGATGATCGGCTACTTCTCTCTCTTTATTTGACTTTAAATACTGACTCACTTTAGCATAAATCACGGTTCCTCCACGTAATCACAAGAATTTTCCCTACAGAATTAGTAAGAAACGCGAATAGAACCCAATACATTTGTCATTTTTTATTTTATCATCAAAATATCAAGCAAATATAATAGAAATGAATCTAATAAAAAAACCACACAAAAAATTGTAGACAATTTAAAATGCTGAATATTATATAAAAATAAAATTTCGTAGAAATTTTAGTAAATGAGTAAGAAAGAAATTAATAAAACACACCACACATTTAAAAAAATAGTTTGCTTACTAAATAATTAAAGACTATATATATATATATATATATATAAACTATTTTATTTATACTTTAACTAACTAATCAGAGATATTCGTACTGAAACTGCTTTTTGAACTTAAATGTTTGTTTGAAAAAAAATTAACACATTACATTTATTAATTTAAAAGTCTTTCAACAAGTACGAAGGCAAAGACTTGTGCTGCTCTGGAGCCATATTTATATTTATATATATATTATGACTCTTAAGCAAGTATAAATAACTTCCAAAACTAAAATAAAATAAGATATTTAAGCCGTTCTTGGATGTAAAATTCAACAAAGCTGTATATGAAAAGCGCTTTTTTAATCCTTGGTAAAACAGAAAGTAATTCATCGCACGCAGTTTTAATTTAATTTTTTGTTGACAACTTAAATTTTAAAAAGTTCTGAAAATGATTATCTTATTAAAAACTTCCCTCATTCATTAAATTAATATCTTAAAAAATTATTTTGTAGTTTAAGTCTGCATGATATTTTCCCAAATTAAAGTATTTTTTTTTTGTAAAATCTTTAATTTATATTATAATTAAAAATATTTCACATTTTCCCACAAAAACAAATAAATAAATAAAATATTAAAAAAATTAAAATTATTATAAGCTATACCTTATATACATAGAGAGAGAGAAATATATATTTCAATTCTCAAGTCCCTTTGAATGAGGTCGAAGTTGCTGTGTTTTTACTTATGAAAATTTTTTAGACAATTTAATAATTTTGAGCTGCATTTTATTGTTTACAAAAGACTTGCTTCTTTCCCATGAGTAAATTTAAGAAACACCGGTCCACATTTTTCAAATTTGATTTTAATGTACATCGAACTCTGAATCAATAAGAGAGTTAGTTATTGGTGATGGCGAGAGAGTGAGTGAATATTAACGTCGCACTGTTCAGCTACACGACGGTTTTTGGTGACGGACCTCGTAACTTTGAACCATGGTCAAGTGACGCGAACGACACCTGAGCTGGCACCCCCTCATCTCCTAACTACCACACCATACCAACGGGAGGACGTCTGAGCTCTCGACAGATTTAACGAGCATCGCTCCCCTACACGGCGGTCTTTAGTGGTACTGGGCTTGAAATCGTGACAAGGTCAGCCACGATCCGATACCTTGACCACTCGGCTACCGTGGCCACTATTGGTGATTGCCCTCGTATTGCGTGAGGAGAACAACACCTGAATTCTGCTCTCTCTGTGCCTTTCCTCACAAACTACCACATCTTGACAATGGAAAGTGGCCGCGGTAGCCGAGTGGTATAGGTATCGGACTGTGGCTTGCTTTGTCACAGGTTCGAGCCCAGTACCACTAAAGACCCGCCGTGTAGGGCAGCGATGCACGTAAAATCTGTCGAGAGCTGAAACGTCCTCCCGTTGGTGTGGTGTGGTAGTTAGGAGAGGGTGCCAGCTCAGGTGTCGTCCACGTCACTTGACCATGGTTCAAAATTACGTGGTCCGTCGCCAAAAGCCCTCGTGTAGCTGAACAGTGCGACGTTAATATTCAATCAATCTTGACAATGGAAGGACTTTGAGCCTCAACAGATTTAATGTTTTCCAGGCCCTTTACAGGCTCGGCAGGTTAAGCCCCCGACTCGTTAACGCTGGCTTCGACTAGAACCACTCGGCTACCGCAGCCACATTCTTGTTCAGATTACGTAAAAATTCAGGTAATTTATGTCTTTCATGGATCTAATTTTAAGATTAGAGACATGTTGTACCCCATTTCCTTAAACTTTAAAAAAGAAAAATCCTTGTGACTTTTTGTAATTGATTTTACAGAGTTTTTAAAAATATTTCTTGCATTTTGAATCATTGCAATTCAGTTTTTGAGATTTGAATATCTATGCAGGTATCTTTCATTCAATATATGTGCTTTTTTGCATGGATGTTTTCTATAAGACGCTATTTATGTCAATGAGTGAGTGAATATTAACGTCGCACTGTTCAACTTCACGAGGGCTTTTGGTGACAGATCTCGTAATTTTGAACCATGGCCAAGTGACGAGGGTGACACCTGAGCAGGCACCCCCTCTCTTAATTTCCACACCACACCACAGGAGGACGTTTTTGCTCTCGACAGATTTGAGGTGCATCGCTCCCCTACACGCTGGGTCTTTAGTGGTATTGGGCTCGAACTCATGACATGCCTGCCATGATCCGATACCTTGACCACTGGGCTACCGCAGCCCCAAAACGCTGTTTAAATAAAGAAATAAATAATTATTAATTTGAAACGAACAGAGTATTTTTAAATAACTTAAACGCATAACTTATTTTAAATCTCTGCCATTTTTTTAATGAAGTTTCGAAAGTCTTTCGGGATGTTTTTTCTGCATAGAAATGAAAAACAAGATTTTTTTTTTCAAAAGTGTCAAGCAAAACATTTATTCATAATTTATTGATAGCATGTGTTTCGCAAAATTACATCATGTTGCATTTATATGTGAAAAATATACTTCAGAATACTTCAAAACACTGCACTTTAAGTCAGCGTTTCCCAAATTGAGGGCACGCTCCCCTAGTGGGAGGGATAAACCTAAGCGGGGACGCGAGCGTGCCAAAAATAAAAGATTTAAAATAATTATCAATTTACTGAAAGAACGCATAACAAAATACATTCTGACATAATAAAAAATAAAATACACATTCACGCTGATATAATATACAGTAGAACCTGTTTCTGTGTGGTCTCTTTTTTTATGCGATTTTTGTTTTTTTTTTTTTTGTGCGATCTGTTTTGCGCGATTTTTTATGTGCGATCTTTTTTTTAAGCGGTGTATGAATTTCAATGGCTTTGGTGCCACTGTAATGTATTCTATCTATTTACCAGTGGCGTAATGGAGAATGTTAGGACCCTCTCTCCCTGAAAGTTATGCTTCGCCTTTAATATTTATAAATTGGGCGTTAGTCAAGTCTTGGGCCCCTAGAGTCCTATCCCCCACCGTAGCAGGACTCAATGGCTTTGGCACCACTGTAATGTGTTCTATCTATTTACCAGTGGTGTAACGGAGAATGTTACGAGCCCTCTGAAAGTGAGGTTTTGCCTTTAATATTTTATAAATTGGGTAAATATGTATTTAGCGTTAGTCAGGCTTTGGGCCCCAAGAGTCCAGCCCCACCCCACCCCCTTGAAGCGAGGATGTACTTTACGCCACTGAAATGTAGACACTTTAAGACGCTCTGTTCATTTGTTATACACTGCTGGACAATTGCTAAGGACGGATCACAAATTGCTATGTAGCATAACATTAAGCGAGACATGAGGCCTAGTAGGATAAAATATAGTTGCCACACTGTTCAAACAGTTGCCACACTGTTCAGACATTAGAATAAAGAATATTTATTGTTCTGGAAAGTACAAAAGCTGTGAAACATCTGAAAGAAAAAAAAATGTTCATTTGATCTGCGTACGGAGAAATGGAACAATGCATCTAAAAGTCAGCAGGCACCTTAAAGAAAGGTATCAGTACGGGATATGTCCACCGCGGAGTGTGATGCAACATTCCACACGTCGTACCATACTTTGCACAACATTATCCAGCAGCTGTTGAGGCAATTTATCCCATTCCTCTGTGAGTGCACGGATGAGGGGGTTCTTGTTTGTCGGAGGATACTTTCAACCAGCAACTTGCCTCCCCAAAGCATCCCACACATTTTCAATGGGGTTTAGATCTGGAGAACGCGCTGGCCATACGAGACGTTGAATACCCTCGCTGTCTAGACATTCCTGAACAGCGAGTGTTCGATGACATGTTGCGTTGTCGTCCATAAAAACAAATTTATCACCGACAGCACCACGGAAAAGACGAACATGATGAAGTAGAACTTCATCAATGTATCGTTGGCCCGTCATAGTCCCATTCGCAACCACATGTAGGCGCGTGCGGCCATTGATCATGATGCCGGCCCACACCATGATACTGCATGTCGGATATCGGTCCTTTTCCTGGATATTTTCTGGACGATAAGCAGTATCACTCTCGCGCCAGATCAGTTGGCGTCAACAATCCGATGACGGACTGAACCTACTCTCATCTGAGAAGAGTACGCATGCCCAGTCCCGTTCAGTCCAATTGTGATGCTCACGACACCATTGCAAACGGGCAGTACGGTGCTGTCTGATCAACGGGACACACAGAACAGGTCTGCGTGCGTATAGTTCTCCTCCCCTCAAACGTCTGGCAACAGTTTTTCGGGAGATCTGCTTTCCTGAGGCAGCAAGAAACTGATTTGCCACCTTCTGAGCTGTGGTGCGCCTGTTCCTTTTTGCTGATAGGACGATATATCTGTCTTCTGCAGGCGTCATACTTCTAACACGACCTCCCCCGTGCCGCCTACTACACATGCCAGTAGTTTTAAATGACTTCCACAGCCGTGAAACAACGCTGTGAGCGATGTCGAACTCCCTGGCAACATCTGCTATTTTTCGCCCTTCTTCGATCTTTCCAATAATTCGGCCACGCATAAAATCATCTATGTGATGTCGGGAAGACATGCCAAAAATTTTAAGTTCGTCTATTAAATCTTTCCTGTAAAACTTTGACTTGAAACAACAACTGTCCACACGCGTCAAAACCTTTAAAGCTCTTATGAACGCTATCACGTGATGAACAGACGTGGAAAAAAAATTTGCAAACTCATACTTCTTCTTACTAATATCCCACATTTATTCCAATTTTCCACATTTTGCTTCGTTTCATTTTGTGGTTGCTATGGATGATAGTGTTATCCGTCCTTAGCAATTGTCCAGCAGTGTATAACAGTCTCCCGACAAAATGAGCTTTCAGTTGCTTTCTCTCAACGCTCCAGCAGCCTACACTTGATTGAAGACGAAACTTTCAATAACAGTGACATTATCAATGATTTGATAGATTCTGAAAATGGACAAGAAGAACCGGAATCTTTGAGAGCGGATGAAAATATGCAGGGATCCAGCTTTCCAACATATCGGAAAAGAATTTTCTTATAATAGATACCAATTAAGAAAGGAGTATAAAATTCCAAAAAGTGCTTCAATCATGTATATCTGGTTAACGGGACATTTACAAGCAACTGACCGCCCGACCTTCGTCACAAAAACTTATCTCTTACTTTATGTTACCAAAAAATAAATCAATTGAAATCGTACCTTCAAGTAATGAAAGCGATTTTGAACTTATTCATTACAGGGCTTTTTGGATTCCGATGAGTAGCGATGAATTATATATGTGCTTTTTGAAAACTTATCTGTGTATACAATGAGAAACTTATATGTTTCCATGTGTAACATTTAATTATTTATTTTGTTATGGAAGTATTCTTACACAAATTTCGTAAGCAATTGGCATATTTTATAAATGCGACTTTTTTATGCGGTCCCTATCTACCGCATAAAAAAAAGTTTTCTGTAGTATTTCCACGCATTAGTTTGTTATGTGTAAGAATTTATGAAATTTAAGATTATTTTTTTGTGCATTTATTTTTTTGCTGTTGTTATCTACCGCACAAAAACAGACTCAACTGTACTTTTATTAATGTATCAGTACTGCACAAAATATTTAATAACTAATCCATCAATACTAAATTAAAACCAATTTTAGAAATTATTATTGACTCCCATGGGGTAGTCATGTACACAAAATTTAATACTTATCTTGATTATTTGTACGGTCAATAATTAAAGTCGTATTGTAACCTTAGCGTCAAAGTATATTATTATTTGATTAAATGTGTTGTTATTGTACAAAGGGGCCGTGATGAAAATTATGACTAAAAATTGGGTCACAAATATTGAATGTTTGAGAAGCACTGCTTTAAGTACTTTATGATCTAGCCTTTAGATTTTCAAACTACTTTATGTATACTCATGTCCATAAATTAAGAATAATGAAGTTCAGGCAAAGAAAGAAACAGAAACAAAACAAATTTGACTTATTTGTAAATTCTATTTATTAAACAAAAGGTAAAGAGCAAAAAAGATGCTATATGCTTGACATAATTAATAAAAATTACGATTTTTACTCCTGGAGCAACTTTCAAAAAAGAACCTATTTACAAAAAACGGTATAACATGGTTAGTATGATGGTTAATACGGAGTATGTCTCCTGGACGATGCAATACAGGCCTTACAACGCCTAGGCATGCTGAGTATCAAATTATCAATCTGATCTTGGGGAATATTACACCACTCATCAAGCAATGCCCTCCGAAGTTCCGGTAGACAGGTAGGAGGGGGTTGACGGGCTGCAATTCGTCGACCAAGCAAATCCCACACATGCTCTATTGGATTCAAGTCCGGTGAGTATACTGGCCAAGCCATACGGGTGATATCCTCCGATTGAAGGCATTCGTCTACAATGTTTGCACGGTAAGAACGGGCGTTGTCATCCATAAACAAAAATTTAGCACCCATAGCGCCCCGAAACAAACGTACATGTTATTCCAGAATGACATCCCGATAGATGTGGTCTGTCATCGTTATACTCTGAACATGCAGGTCAGTTCTGGAACCAAGAATAATTCCTCCCCAAATGAGCCATCCCGCACCACCGTAACGGTGTCATTCAATGGTGTTCTCTTAGTGGTAACGGGTACCTGGCGCTCTCCATATTAAAGTCCGGCGAGAATCAGACTGCAAACTAAACCTGGACTCGTCGGAAAACATCACACAAGACCACTGTAGTAGTGTCCACAATGCATGCTCTCTACTCCAGGTTAATCGCAGGCGACAGTGAGTTGCGGTAAGTGGAACACATCTGACAGGCCTATGAGCATATAGACCAATGTGCCCTAAGCGTCTTTACACGGTCTGCCTTGAAACTGTCGTACTGGTAGCTGAAGAGAGCTGACGAGACAGGTCTGATGCTGTGCTCCATGTTTCTTTTCGCAGTGACAGCCAAATACCAGTCCTCATTCGGCGTTGTAACTTGGGGGCGACCTGTGCTGTAACATCTACTCACATTACCATCATCTTGGAATCGTTGCCAAAGCCTGGAGATGACACTCTGGGCGATTCCAAGTTCCTCGGATAATTCCAGCTGAGTACGTCCACATTCCAGTCGTCCAATAATTCTACCACGTAAAAAATCATCCAAATGCTTCCTTTGTGTCTTAACTATGCGGTTATTGCACTGAAAGGCTTTTTTAAAGCGCTTGTGAACAATTTTACTTCTTTGCCACCATTCTTTATATACCCTTCTCTTACACTCTTGTCATTGTGACGTACTATCCGCGCCATCTGGTGGTTTCCTGTAATTTGCATATTCTTCTTCAAGATGCATGTGATCATTCTACAGGGGAAATTTTTATTTTAGAGTTCATTTTCTGTGTGATTCTGAATTATCCTTAATTTATGGACATGAGTGTATATAATTAACGATTTGAGAATATTCTTGTGGAACTTCTAAACTTACAGCATATACCACAAAATCCGGCGTATAACGCGCACCTATACTTTCAAGCTGCAGTTTTTAATATTTAGGTATAATAGCCGTATAATACGCGCGTACCCTCTTTTTTACGAAGAAATCTGAAATATATATGTATACAATGCTCTTATGTTTTGAAGTCATTTATTCGAGGTATTCTAAGCTTTAGAAAGAAATAGTATACTTCTAGATCTCTATAACCCTTTAAGTTCATTACATTTGCTATATCTTTTAAATGAACATTTGGATATATGTAGAAGTCTAATTTTTTTTTTATATTTTTAAAGCTCTCGTTTCATATCCGTTGTATAATGCGCCCCAGTAAATTTTAATCTTATTTTTTGTGTTAAATATGCCTATTATACGCCAGATTTTACGGTGATAATATTAATATTAATACCTGTAAAAAAAAAAAGGTCTTTGATAAAGAGCTTCCATAGAAGTATTCGAAGCTAAATTATACCTAAAACAATATTTTAAACGCTCGTATAAAAATTCTACTGACAATTCAAATAGATCAGGTTATTCACACACAATTATATAGAAAAGTTAACTTAAATAGCATCTGATTTGTTACAAAGAAATAAATCATTTCAATTTTGCCAAAAATATATGTGGCAGATAATTTCAGAACAATATGTCTTGGAATATATGATTTGTATTTATTATTAAGAAAGTAAAAATACAGTATATGTGTATTTCTTTTCCTCAAGTACGTAACATTTACGGTATTGAAGAAGCCATTTTAATTCAGTTACTTCAACATGTTAATTGAGTTACTTTATAAATGTAAGAATTGAAGAAAATAGATGTACATAACACTATATATTAAACGTATACTGGGAGAGAATAAAAAAAGAAGTAAAAAAAAAACCTAATTAAAATGGCCACTTATATGGGATTCAACTAATGAACACTCTGCTAGATAGATCATTGACGCAATTATAATCTAGAATGTTTACCAATGCTATGATTATTGATATAAGTTGAAAGTACAGAAAAGCGACGAAGAACAAAAAATAAAATTTAAATTTTCTGTTTAAGACAGTGATGGTAAAACTTTTTTAGGGTAAGGACAAAAATAATTTTTTGAGGAGCTAATACATTTATCATAAAGCTCAATAAAAACCTTAAAAAGTAGTTTGTTTCAAAAGATCTTTAGAGTGAAGCTGTGATTGCATTTCTTGTTTTTTCTAAGCTTTTTAAAATTTAAATATAAAAGAACATAAATAAATTATAATATTTTGTGTGTGTGTATCTGTTAATTCAGGTTCCAGTTTTTGTTCATATGTAAAAGTTTTAAATTAACTTCTGTATAAATTCTCCCTGCTATACTTTGCATACGAGAGAAAAAAAATCAAATTTTTTGTAGAAATTTTCACATATGTGAAAAAAAAAAGATCAGTCCTTAAAATAAGTTGTTTACAACCTTTGATATTCGTTTTTATGTACACTTGTTTTAAAATATTTTGTTCTATTACTTAAAGCCTTTATAGGTCACATATGGCCCGCAGATCGTAATTTGCCCATCACCGGTTTAGTGGACTATATTTTGGGGTTCGTCAGCATTTTTATTCATGTGCAAATATATTCCAAGAAAATGATCTGATGATACTTACATTAAAAGAAGGTTTTAAGGCCATCGCTTTCAACTATTTTAAGGTATCGGACGACATTCGGAACCGTGATTTTAAAAAAGCACATAAATGGATAATTTTCATGATATTTAGTGTCACTCAGATTAAAATACATGAATAAAATTGTTTTAAGGAGATTTAGACAAAAAAAATTTAGTTAACTATAATATTTTGGCAAAAAATTAACTTAGAATAATCTTTTTTCCAAATGTTCTCCTTTTGTGAAAAAGGGTTCTATTATAATAATATTTTTCCTGTATATAGCTCAGACCTCTCTACAGAGGCTCAACTAGAATTTTTGAAAAATTCACATTATTTTCAGAGTTACCACCAATTGAAATAATTATTGGCGTTTTTTTCTTAAAATTGCTCCCCTCTGTTGTCGTAAAATATGAATAAACCCACTTCTAAGTTATGTATTTCAAAAATTCTAATTGAGCCTCTGTAGAGAGGTCTGAGCTATATACAGACGAAATATTATTATAATAGAAGAATTTTTCACAAAAGGAGAACATTTGGAAAAAAGATTATTCTAAGTTAATTTTTTGCCAAAATATTATATTTAAATAATTTTTTTGTCAAAATGTCCTTAAAACAATTTTATGCATATATTATAATCTAAGTGACACTAAATATCATGAAAATTATCCATTTATTCGCTTTGCAAAATGAAGGTTCCTAGCGTAGTCGGATACCTTAAGAAATTTCCAAAATATTTCTTTTTTCAAGAAATTCAAAACAAGTTACTAATTCATTATCACAGAGTTTTTTGATTTCATCATTATTGTAAAATTTTTCGGTCAGAAAAAGTGTCGCTGACTTCACTTAATCAGCCTCATAATTACCCATTAGAATGTGGAAAAGTCCTACTAATGTTTAATCCAAAATGACTACATATTGTTATCTTTATCTCCTTTAATTTGTTTACCTAGAATATTGGTCTTTCTGACTCCACAGTTATCAGTTTTCTCAGTTATTTCCGTACTCACGTAAAATTAATATTGCGTAGATAAGGAACCGGTTTTAATCGTTGTTTCTTTCCAAGGAATCCAATAACTTTTCCGAAAATTTCAATTCGATAATTGTATGATACCCTTCTGTTTTATGTTTTGGCAAAGTTTAGCTTGGCGAGGAGGTGCGAAGGGGTATACGCTATCGCGCCAATACTTTTATCAATTAATACGAGAGGGAAAAAACCCGAAGGCTTTAATTCAGTGATTAGGCTTGGCATTAAAACGGAACTACGATTATCGTTACCTGGTTCTCTAATCAATAAGAAGTCAGAGAGAATGATTATCATTTGCTGAACTATTGTAATTGAACTTATCTTGGGGTTCAAAGCAAGGGATTGCATTATCTTTTCAGGGTTTTCTGGGAAAGGGGAAAAAATTACTTTTCCTGTATGCTAGAAATTAAAAAAAATTCCCATAACTTGCTAAGTAGGATAAAAGAGTATACGTTCGCTTCCGTAAGATAGAGAAGAGCATTATTTTTTCCAGTAAGAATGTGAAAAAAAAGTGTTTTCCTTTAAAGGAAAACATTTTTTTTATGTTTTTAAAAAGGAAATGCAGAAGTGTGAAAATTGGTTATCAATCAAAACACCTTCTGTGATTTCGTTAATGATAGAGATTAATAGAGATTTTAACCTCGCCCAGAACTTAATTATTGGTTTAATGCCGAATATTTCAAACAACCGATACTAATTTTTAATATGATTAGTAAATGCTTTCTCTCTTTCCTATTTGATGATAAATTTGTCGAAAAAAACCTCTTTATCTAATTTAGATCTTTTATTTGTTCCGCAAGGGGAACTCTAATGCATTTATAACATTCAATAAGATAATGCTGAATGTTTAAATTAAATAAAAATAATTAATGCAGACAGTAATCGAGCTCTGTGTAAGCCATTAACCGAGCATTTATGATGCAAGTAGTATTTTTGTGGAAGTATACTCTTTTAAAACATATTAGTAGGTAGAATATCAGCCTCGAATCAAACTTCGGCTTTTCATTTAGTTTGCTTGAGATTTTTTTTTATCTCTACAGAAATCTAAATTCATGGTATTTTATTCAGTGAGAATTCATTAGGTAACGTTTTAATAAGATTAAGTTTAATGTGTTATATTTCTCCCAGAGACATTCAAACAAATATTCTTATACCAAAACTGTTTACCCCTTAACTGCTTTGCCCGTACACTGTACGGGTTACCGAAAGCTGGTCACAACCGGTTTGCCCATAATCTGTGCGGACATGGTGTTTTCTTCTTTCTATCTTTGATTTGTACATATTTTTGTTGTTGTTTCTAATCCCAGATTGTCTAGCAATGCTGGACAATCTCCATAAATCCAAAAAAATTAAGAAAGTCTAAAAGCTGAAGAGGGTCCAGAAGGATCTCGTCCTTTTTAAATACAAGCAAATCAAGATGTGGGTAGGACAGACGAGCTCGGAATAACACAAGTGGCACTCTGGAAATATTTTCTGACCCTGGTGAAAATAGAGAGCTTTTATAACAACAACATAGTTTTAATTCTTATAGTGAGAGAGAGAGAGAGATTATTAATGGTAGTGCTTTTAAGATGCGAAGTTTGTCCATGGCATTGAAGGCAGGAGCTTAGATTCTTGAAAATATTCGATAAAGTACAAGGATTGGCAGGGCAATGTGCAATTTGTTGCTTGAGAAGAGCTAAAAATAGAAAAATAATCCAAAAAAGTCGATATTATATCTGTTCCTATTGCAGTGTAAGACTTAGTATTACACCATGCTTCAAATTGTGTGTACATATACGCACACAGACATATAGTCTTCAACTATTTGAAAAAGAGGTGCGAACATGAATTTTTTTTGTAAGTATGAGATAAATTATTTTAAGGTATATGAAACATTCTTCATAGCATGTGTGCAGAGTGTACTTATAAAAAACAAGCATTTAGGGGTGTTTGTATTCCACACACAATCGCAAAATAAAAAATAATGTGAACATTTTTAAATTGAAAATTAAAATAAAATTATTTTATTTTTGCTTTCTGTGTTAAGTATTATGCTTAGTTAAATGCAATAAAAAAATGTGCCTTTTGGAAAATTTTGGGCAAAAAAATTGACCACTTAAGAGGTTTAGGAAAAACAAAAGGTTTTCATTTTTTAATGTGTCGTATTAAAACCAACCATTCACCATATAAATTCACACACCATTCTTAAATTTTCATTCTGAAGTAACAAAATTCATACTTCGGTACAGATAAAAATAAAAATTTGCTTATTTATGTATGTATCTACGATATACATCTTAAAATCCCTCTAATGTCCATAATTTCTTTACATTAAATAAGTAGCTACAAGTATCGAAATATATAGATATTTCAGCAATGAAATTAAAAAACTAATTATGAATCGAATGAAATAATTTAAATAAATAATTTATTTTATCTTCCACGTGTCCTCTTCCTTTCTCATCTCAATTTATTATTTACTAGCTGGTATATGCATTCTTCGCACAAGTAAATTAAAAAAATTTAACAATACAGATTGAAGGATAAAACTTTTTATGAGTTAATTTTACGTGAATTGCAAATTAAACAAAAAAAGAAGCTTTTTGCATATCTGAGCTGAACAAAAAAGCTTACTTTTTGAATTTTAAGTTTGTAGGACTAATAGCTGATAAAAAGGATTTTTTTTATTTATAACACCCCACCCCTAACTCACTTGTGGCTCGATTTTTGAAAACATCTTTCTAAGCTGATCTCTGCTCAGCAAAAGTAACATATTGTTATAAATTTTGTGTAATTAACGATTAAAATAGTGTAAATAATTTATCTGGATGTGTAATAAGTTAATATTATTTTCTGTTGTATTTATTTTATGTTAAAATTGTAAGATTCGCAAACAACGCCATTCCCTGCATTATAATGGCGATTTAATGAAAACAGCGAAATGTTGGTGTTAGAGCCAAGTTGGCATCATTTTTGGCAACCATGTTGGCAACTTGGCGATTTATTGAACGGTGCGGAAGCTGATGTGCTCTAGCGCCACCTGGTGGGGAGCTGCAACAGAGAGGATAGCACACCCAAAACCCTTCTATGTAAAAAAAATACATATACATGCCAATTTTCATAGTGATCGATTGAACCGTGTTGGAGTGATGCGATTTCATATATATAAACATCCATTTATATAGAGAGAGTTTAAAAATGCATTATTTAATTTATTACCGCTATTGTTAAAAAAAATGACTTAAAGTTTTTTTTTTTTGAAGAATTTATTTCGAGATTTGAACTTAATTGAATAATGAATAACACTTAAAATTTCAATATAAAGGGTGATAGAAAATTACACGAGGCCCGTTGCAAATAGCCCTCGTGTCGCTTTAGATTGTGACGTAAATAAACACTCACTCAATACAAAAGAAATTAGAGAATTATAACCAGATGTATTTCTTTTTATCTTTAGTGTTAAGATATACTTTTATAAAAGTAGTAAAATTTTTAAAAAAAGTAATAACAGCATTCACATTCTTTTGTCGAGTTTGAAAGCGTATTTTATACAAAAATTCAACTCTATAAAATTTTGGTACAGGAGAAAAAAACTTGACAGAAATGACATCATAAATAAAATAAATATTAAACATTACTAAAGTTAATGAAATTCAACCTTAAAAACTTTTAAGAAAAGGTTACTATTTCACTTTAAAAACTTATAAAATTTGAAATAGATACAATAGCTCTATTTGATGGAAACATTTCAGCTAGCCATGCAGCTTAAAATAATCTTCATCCAATTAGTACATGATTAAAAATTATCAGCTGAAAACAAAATATTTCAAATTTGCGATTAAGAGATATTTAACAAATATTGCGTGATTCATGATCATTGGTTTCAACATTTTTGGAATCTTTAATATATGAGCTATAAAATTAAAACTTTAAAATTTTGAAAATTTTCACCACAAATCCAGGATTTTCGGGTAGTGACATAACTTAAGCACTGTGCAACAAATTTATTTCAATTTTAATTTAAGAATCCTTACATTAATTTGTAAAACTATTATATTCCCAGAGTTCTTACTCTTATAAGACGATGTATGATATTTGACCATTTTTTATTTACTTAAATAGTTTCATGGTCTTCCTGCTTGAGAGGTAAAACAAAAGCAAGCTTCTCTTTTTGATGTAGCAAAATAAAGTAAGTAGAAAAAAAATAGGATAATCCAGTTTTAACTAAAACTAGAGAAGCTAGATATAGAAAGACGCAAATAAAATCAGTGTCATTATTTAAGTAGAACCGAAGGACACCCGAAAATGTATTCTAATTGGCACCGAAGCCGACCTCGAAGAGAATCAACTAATTTTACATTGACATCACTTAAAATTTTGACTGAAACCGATGTTGACGGTTATCAAAAAATTAAACAAAAGTTTCTTCAAAAGGAATCAAGATAAATTCTAAAAAATAAAGAGAAAGTAAGTTTATATACGTATAAAATCCCTTAAAAAAAGCCCGTTTATCGTTTGTCATGTTTAGTGGAAGGAAGAGTAGACACACAGTTATATCTAGTGTTGAGAAAAAGTTATGCTTTGATAGCTCTGGTGAATTCCGTTACTATTTTATGATCTTTGAAATCAAGAACTAGTTGTGTGAAGACTGCAGCATGGATGTAGAAATGCTATAATTTGTGGGCATACATGGATTACATGGTAGAAGTAAAATAAATTTTAACCCTGGGAAAATATGAATCAATTTCACTATATTGATATATTTCGCGAAAGCGTTTCAAATGATTGGTCATGGATAGCAAAGTAGAACTTTATATTTCAGCCAGATAATGCTGCTTTACATAAAGGGTGTTTTTTTAGAGGTATAGAACTTTAAATTGCAATAAAACAACGATGTATTATTCGATTGACATGAATTTTTTTTATTCGAAAGATAATCTTGTGGCATTACATTTTAAATATGATTTCTGGCAAAGGACTGCCACGGCTGGCTCGGATTTAGTCCAATCTGGACGTCCAATTTTCGATGACTTTTTCCAACATTTGTGGCCGTATATCGGCAATAACATGGCGAATGTTGTCTTCCAAATGGTCAAGCGTTTGTGGCTTATCCGCATAGACCAATGACTTTACATAGCCCCACAGAAAATAGTCTAGCGGTGTTAAATCACAAGATCTTGGAGGCCAATTCACAGGTCCAAAACGTGAAATTAGGCGGTCACCAAACATGTCTTTCAATAAATCGATTGTGGCACGAGCTGTGTGATATGTTGCGCCGTCTTGTTGGAACCACAGCTCCTGGACATCATGATTGTTCAATTCAGGAATGAAAAAGTTAGTAATCATGGCTCTATACCGATCACCATTGATTGTAACGTTGTGGCCTTCATCATTTTTGAAGAAGTACGGACCAATGATTCCACCAGCCCATAAAGCGCACCAAACAGTCAGTTTTTCTGGATGTAACGGTGTTTCGAGATACACTTGTGGATTAGCTTCACTCCAAATGCGGCAGTTTTGTTTGTTGACGTAGCCATTCAACCAGAAGTGCGCTTCATCGCTAAACAAAATTCGCTTATGAAAATCGGGAACAACGGCAATCTCGTTTTGGGCCCATTCAACGAATCTACGCCTTGCTTGATCATATTTAAAATGTAATGCCACAAGATTATCTTTCGAATAAAAAAAATCATGTCAATCGAATAATACATCGTTGTTTTATTGCAATTTAAAGTTCTATACCTCTAAAAAAACACCCTTTACAACCAAAGACGTAAGAACCTAGTTTGCAGCAAGTGACATGAACTTACTCAACTGCCCATTCCCTGATCTGAATATTACGGAAAAACTTTAGTGGGAGCTAACAAGGCAAGCTTTTGGAAATGGTCAACAATATTCAAATATGAATGAACTTAAAAGTGCCGTCATCCAAATTTGTTGAAATATACCTCAATGTTTTGTTCAAAATTTGTATATTATACACTAAATATTAATTTTATTTTAAATGTGCATATAAGGATTATTTTGAATAGCGTCTGTAATATATTCATTTATATTAGAGTCCATTATTTTTCATTCTTAATTGATTTCAATGTTTTGCTGAATTTCATGTTTTGGGGTGGAAACCTTTTTGTAAAATTAATTACCCTTTATGGTATAAGAATTAAAAATAATTTTTGTGTTGATAAGCAATAGAGTAGGTTTTGAATTTTGCCTGCGTCTGTTTTTATTTCACTGACCGTATTACCTTAAATGTGAACTCAGTGCAATGAAAAATATGTTCCCACAAAGCTACAATGGTTCTTGAAAACCATTTCTTTTAAGGAAAAAAAATGCATTTCACATCAACATTTTTTCCAAAATCTCGTTGTATACTCTACCCTAAGACCACAGAAATTTCACCAGGAAGGAATTGTCAAGATACAATGAAATTTACAAGGTTGATGAAATGATTACAGAAAAGTGAAAGAGAATCGATAGAAGATTGAAATTTAAAAATAAATATGCACAATTTATTGTGCAAACTTCAGAATAGCGCTATTAATCAGTTTGGTGTATGGGGATTTAGAATCATGGGCAATAATGCTCCCCTTCATCACACCAGGTCTTCTGGTTGTGTGACTTTCACAATAAATTGTGCATCTTGGCGCTGACCACGTCACCTACACCCTCGAATTCGACTGTCGTCTTCACCGAGGAAGAAGTGAAACTCATCGTTGAAGACCACACAATGCTATTTCTCTCCCTGTGTTCGTTTGGCATGATACCAATCCAATCTTTGACGATTATGCCGTCCTAATGGTCTGCGCGAGTTTCGTAAAGCCATTGACAAATGGTGTGATTATTTATGGAATGATAGACCGAGGTTTCCACTGTCCATTGGATGACTGCAAAAGTTTCTGTTGGATTAGTACCTTCATATTGTACAACATTTCGGTCCTTTCCCGGTTCAGTTTATCTGGGTTTGGTTGACGCTGGGATGTGTTTGGTTGTATCCAGTTCTGCTACCAACGTGCAACAGTAACATCACTACAATCAATATACTACGCAATCTGTCTAATAGGCCATCCAACTTTTCAGAACTCAATTATGCGGCATCTCTCAAGTTCACTCAGTTCCTTGAATTGATAAAAAAAACTTTTCTCATTGATATACACTCATGTCCATAAATTAAGGACAATTCAGAATCACACAGAAATTGAACTTTAAAATAAAATTTTCACCTGTGTGTGTACAATTATCACACACATCTTGAAGAAGAATATGCAAATTATAGGAAACCACCTGATGGCGCGGATAGTACGTCAAAAAGAGAGTGTAAGAGAGGGGTATATATAAGGAATGGTGACAAAGAAGTAAAATTGTTCACAAGCGCTTTAAAAGCCTTTCAGTGCAATAACCGCATAGTTACGGCACAAAGGATGCATTTGGATGTTTTTTTACGTGGTAGAATTATTGGATGACTGGAATGTGGACGTACCCAGCTGGAAGTATCCAAGGAACTTGGAATCGCCCAGAGTGTCATCTCCAGGCTTTGGCAACGATTCCAAGATGATGGTAATGTGAGTAGATGTTACAGCATAGGTCGCCCGCGAGTTACAACGCCGAATGAGGACCAGTATATATATTTGGCAGTTACTGCCAAAAGAAACAGACGGAGCACAGCATCAGACCTGTCTCGTCAGCTCTCTTCAGCTACCGGTACGACAATTTCAAGGCAAACCGTGTACAGACGCTTAGGGCACATTGGTCTATATGCTCGTAGGCCTGTCAGATGTGTTCCACTTACCGCAACTCACTGTCGCCTGCGATTAACCTGGAGTAGAGAGCATGCATTGTGGACACTACTACAGTGGTCTTGTGTGATGTTTTCCGACGAGTCCAGGTTTAGTTTGCAGTCTGATTCTCGCCGGACTTTAATATGGAGAGCGCCAGGTACCCCTTACCACCAAGAGAACACCATTGAACGACACCGTTACGGTGGTGCAGGATGGCTCGTTTGGGGAGGAATTATTCTTGGTTCCAGAACTGACCTGCATGTTCAGAGTGTAACGATGACAGGCCACATCTATCGGGATGTCATTCTGGAACAACATGTACGTTTGTTTCGGGGCGCCATGGGTGCTGAATTTCTGGTTATGGATGACAACGTCCGTCTTTACCGTGAAAACATTGTAGATGAATGCCTTCAATCGGAGGATATCACCCGTATGGATTGGCCAGCATACTCATCGGACTTGAATCCAACAGAGCATGTGTGGGATATGCTTGGTCGACGAATTGTAGCCCGTTAATTCCCTCCTGTCTACCGAAACTTCGCAGGGTATTGCTTGATGAGTGGTGTAATATTCCCCAAAATCAAATTGATAATTTGATACTCAGCATGCCTAGGCATTGTAAGGCCTGTATTGCATCGTCCGGGAGACCTACTCTGTATTAACCATCATACTAACTATGTTGTACTGTTTTTTGTAAATAGGTTCTTTTTTGAAATTTGCTCCAGGGAGTAAAAATCGCAATTTTTATTAATTATGTCAAACATATAGCATCTGTTTTGCTCCTTACCTTTTGTTTAATAAATAGACTTTACAAATAAGTCAAATTAGTTTTGCTTCTGTCTCTTTCTTTGCCTGAACTTCATTATCATTAATTTATGGACATCAGTGTAGTTCAATAGGAAGCAATGTAACTAACACAACAGGGAAATTTGAAAAATGCATTTGGAGCACTTCTTGATGTCATTTTATGACATAGCATGCATTATATTCAAAAGCTGCCCGGCGTGTGTCGCATGCTCAAACGAATCTGAAAATTGGATTATTCGGATTTGAAGCAGGTGTATCACTCCCCCAAATTTCAATCATTTGAGTCAAATAATTTTAAATTCAACTTTTTTCTTTTTTTTTTCGTTTTAGAATATATACTTGAAAATGAAATTCATTCCAGCTCGTTTCATATTTACATAATCATGCTAGGGTGACACAAGGGCTAAGAAATCTTTGGAAGTATCATTGAAAGAAATATAATTCACTTATGAAAGTTTATGTAAAATATCTGAAACTGCTAAAAATAAAGCTTCGTTTAAGCATGAAGTAACTTAATATAGAAGCGAATCTCACCTTATTACTTAAGGAACAGCAATTTGATGATTAAAGGCTTTGTTATTTCTCGCATGAGAGAGACAGTATCAGATTAATCATTTGTTCTAGAAATTTTATGTTCAAAGCAAGCTGAAATTCACATAAAATTCAAGATAAATATAAATACATTTTTTTGATTAATCTAATAGCTATCTTTGGGTGTTGATAAACGTTGTACTCATTAATACGTCATTGTATTGATTTTCTAATATTATTTACCAAATATAACTCACTGCAGTTTATTGGAGAATAATTATAAATAGCAAAGTGAGAAGTAAAGTTGTTTTTTATTTATGATATGAACACTGGTGTAGCTAGTTTTGAGGGGGCCCTGTATCAAACTTCCTTCATTGGCCCTTTTTCTGATATGAGCGCCCTGTTAGTGGAATTGTAGTTACACGTGTTGGAACCCTTGTAGCTTCGGGGCCCCGCATCATTGATACGGCTCTTGCGGTGGTAGCTACGCCCCTGGATATGAATGAGTGAGTGTTCCTTAACGTCGTTCTATAAAGCAACACGAGAGCGATTTGCGATGGACCGCGTAATTTTGAACTTCCGTCAAGTGATGAGGATAACACCTGACATGGTCCCATCCTTCTCCAAATTACCACAGTATTCGAACTGGAGAATATTGAGCCACTACAAATTTAACATGCATCATCGACGGATCTTTTAATTTTGAACCACGTTCAATTGACGAGGGTGATACCTGAACTGCCATCCTCTTCTCCTATATTTCACACCATGTCAACGTTGGGAGGACAGATTTGCGTGTGTTAGCCCCTCTACACGGTGAGTTTTCACTGGCTCTAGAACTCGACAAGAGGAGAGGGAGGGGATAAAAGCCTGTAATCAAGAAGAAGCTTAACAATAAGAGAAGTTAAACAATAGTATCTTTCCTCCCTCAGTGGCTCGACAGCTCAGGGTGGGCCTTGGCCTTCTCAAGAGGTCTTTTCCGGGCTAGTCTTCTTCCTGCTAGTGATCTCCAATTTTTAGTTCTCAAAGCTAGAAGGTATTTTTCTAGGCCGTCAATACATCTTAAATTTGGCCTGCATTTTCTCCGTTTGCCAATTGGTTAGGCAATGAAGACTTTTTAGTAGGGTGGTCTTCGTGCATTCTGACAACGTAGCCTGCCCATTTAATTCGTTGTACTTTGATTAAGTTGACGATGTCAGATTCTTTGTATGAGTGATGGAGTTCGAAATTTGATATTTTTTGCCATTTTCTAGAATTCCTCCAAAAATAATTCTAAAAATTTTCTTTTCGAAGATATGTTATCATCTGTTCGAGACACGGACCAAGTTTCACATGGATAAGTTAATACTGATCTTTAAAGAATTTTATACAATAGAACCTTTTTTGTTTTCCTTTTGATTACATTCGATTTCATATATTTTCGTATTCCATTACCATATTTTCATATTAGCCATAGTAATTCTCTTTTGGATTTCAGTAGTACAATCGTTCCTATAGTCAATTTCAAACTATATCACTTTACCAAATAAAAAAATTACATTCTTTATTAACCTCAATAAAATTCGGCATCTATTTTCAAATTAATAATGTATTTTTAAGAATATCGTCTTATCTAAATATAAAGCGCAGTTTCAAAACTAAAAAATTCAGTATTTACATAGTGGCAAATTAATATAAACTACATTTTCAAAACTACACGAGTTTCTATATTTATATAACATATATAAGTGAACAATTTCATAAGAAAAACAAACTAGCTATTTAGCTCACATATTGACTGTAAATTTATCTAATTATGGTATTTTGAAGAGAAACTCAAGATGACAAGAACTGTCTTGCCTTCCGAAGAGGGATGAATTACTCACCCCATATACGTTCAAACAATCAATCATGATTCTTCCATTATTATAGAGAGTAGAATGAATTCTTATACATATATATATAACAGTCAAATTATTTCAAAGTTTCTTAGCTTCATTCGCTGGGTATACTTATATTCATTTAAGGAATCACGCAGAGTACATTTGAATTAGTGTTACTCGTTATCATACTCCGCAGGTGGTAATTAATTAATTTCTGTAGGTGGGGTTAAAATATTACTTTCAAAACTGGAATCGAAGTTGAAGCTGGATATCCGCTTTCGATTTCTGTCTTAATCAGACTTTCTTCTCGACATTTGTCGATTAATTACCACCGAAGAGAATTAATGTGTCATTTGTCTCCACCTAACATATTTCCTTGTATTGTCTGGAACAAATTTAAAAAGTTCTTATTCCCAATGGAGAAATTTGGTAAGATCAAGACAAAGCAACATTCCTCCCACCCCTTATACGAACTCGTGAGTCTTTTCTGAGTTTTGTTAAGTGCAAAATATAAGATATTGCTTGTTCTCTCCTAGTTTTTTTTAAAAAAAGTTAGCCTTCGAAATGTTCAATTTTATTATTGCTCTTTATATATATACACACACATAGCATTTTGTTAAAATGGTTGATCGAAAGGAAGTTGTTAAACTTGCCGAAAAAAGTACCAGATCTTTTTTTCAGTTATATGAAAACATGCAACTTAGGTAATAAAAAAGTTAACTACAATACAAGAAACACACATAAATGTTCATATAAAACAGAAATGTTCATTATAAACATAGTGCATAAATGTTCAAGTTTTGCTTAAAACTACTAGCCGATACCTGCCTACATCGCTGGGTATTTCCGGATGTTATGTATAAAAGTGTACTGTTTTTGAGTTATTAAGAGACATCTAAGTCCTAGAATTAAACTTTCAATTGTATTAAAAAATATTCTTATGTCCCTCACTTCTTAGTTTAAAAAAGACGTCTTGAATTTCGTAAGCGAAAGCATAATTATCCTATACTTCTTATAAACTCCCTTATCAGAGTCGATTTCCGTTAAACCCATTTTTAACGGATTTCTGTTCAACAAAATAAACTTGCCTTCCATCTTTAAAAGTTCTAAAACGTCTAAAAGTTCAAAAACGGAAAATTTCTTGTCTATAAAACTCTTAAAACCCCCTGGGAGTCAATTTCTGTAAAACCCGTTCTTAGCGGATCTCTGCTCAACAAAAAAAAGAAACATGTTTACCAAATTTCAAGACCGTCTGTCTTGCAGTTTAAAAATGGTAATATATTTATCTATAAGGCTCCTTAACCCCTCTAAACTCCCTTTGGAGTTCGATTTCTATAAAATCCGCTCTTAGACGATCCTTACTCAACATTCGAAACATGTTTGTCAAATTTGAAGTCTTATGTCTAATAGTTCAAAAATGTGACATTTTATTTATAAAATTTACCTCCCCCCTTAACCCTGCGCAACCCCTTAGGAGTCTATTTCTGCAAAACCCGTTCTCAGTAGACCTCCACTCAACAAAAGAAACATAATTACCAAGTTTCAAGTCTTTAGGTCTAACAGTTTCGGAGATCTCGTGATGAATGAGTGAGTGAGTCGCTTTTCTCCTATATAAGTAGATAACTGCCATCAGCATTGCTGATTGAAAAAAAGGCATTGAATATGCTTTCTAAGAAAGAAAATAAATTTAGAAATCAAACGAAAAGTGCAGATTACTTTTAAGCTCTTTCGAACTATAAATTTAAGCAAAAAATTTTGTTTGGAGTGGTTTATCAAAAGCACACAGACTAATATATATTTATATAATTAACATCTGATGTATTAAGCACATCTTATGTAGATATTTATGATAAGGCTGACAGGAAAAAATTAAATACATCTTAATAAAATTGGTTAGCTTAGGTAAATGTTATCGACAAATTAAAATCGCATTTTAGGATATCTATAAGAACTTATCTCCTTTTTTTAATTCAAACTAAAAGGAGGAAAAGCAACATCAAGAAGTTTTATCAATATCAACATCTTATTAGAAATAAAAGAAGGAATAATAACGCATCAGCAATTACATCATATAATTTACATAATATATATATATAATCCAATTTTAATCATTTTCTTTATCTATTTTGGTTACTGGCTTTCAGCTTTTGTTACTTTTATCTGGTTAATCTTTTAACTGAGATCAAGTAGATTACGTAGAGTTTATTAAATTAAAATTACATTTTGCAGGTCCGGATTTTTTTTCCAGTTATCAATGATAGTCCATGATATTTTCTGAAGAAAAGACATGATATGGAGTTGCATAAAGAGGGAGGGATGGGAAAAAACCTTTTGTTTGAATTTTCAAAAGAAACTGTCCATTTTGTTTTTGCTTTGCATTTTTAAGAATTGGCGTTGATCTAGAGCAGGGTTTTCCAGCCCGCGGCCCGCCTTGAACAATTTTGTGGCCCGCGAGATTCTTTACAGCTTTAAAAAATTCGATTATTTTGTACAAAATTTTTGTTTAAAGCGATTTTTTTTTTGTAAAAAATAAATTTTATATCTGTTTTTATTTTATCACGTTGCTTCTGTTACTGCGAATCCCTCTTTTTTTTTTCTAAATTGAAATTTATCAAACTTATAAATCGTGCTCTCAACTTAACGCACGAAAATCTGCAGTATCAATTACGATACACAAATACGCATGCATTGAGATCGACTTGCAAAAACTAAGTGAGGTTGAGAAACAGATATCTCCTAATTAAATAAATTGGGCATTATTTGAACATTGCGTTATTATTATTATTATATTATCTATATCTGTATACATGAAAAACAATGAAAACAATAATAATATATCAGCCTATTTTAAATTTTTACACCAACAATTTTTTGTAAGGGATCCAAATCTAATATAAAGATATATATTTTTTGTGTGTGGCTTGCGGGATCGTAAAGTTTTTCCGAAGTGGCCCGCAAGGTCATTTGGGTTGTCCACCCCTGATCTAGAGCAATGGTTTTCAAACTTTTTTCACTTACGGAACCCCTAGAACTATAAGATGTTTTCATGGAACCCCATTCTCCCTCCCCTCACACACATTCTTAGGAAAAATATATTTTAAAATAATATGTAAAAGTAGATCAACACGCGCTATAGGTATTTAATGTAAGGATTATGAAAAAAAAACCAATTGTATGTTTGTGATAATAAAGAATCTTATAATCTGATCTTAATATAATTTACTCAAATATAATATTAATTTGTGATCCATGTTTCTCCTGCGCCTAAATTATTTTTAGTAACTGCAATATATGCTCGCATTTTTTCACACAAACTCTCGAAGTCAAGGCCTATTGAAATTATTTATAGTCTCATTTCATATTCTGCGTTTAATTTGTTCTTATATTTTGTTTTTGAAGTAACTCACATAGAGGAATACTTTTTTCACCTAAATACATTGTTTTGAATAGCATTAACATGTTTATCACATGCTAAAAATCTTGTGTGATTTGCAGAAATTTGCATCCTAAAATTTAGGAGCTGTTCTTGCTTACATTTAAATTTCCACGTCAATCTGTTGATATGTCGATAAATTGTTCCCTCTCTTTCGTAATAGGTGTTTATTTTTTTCACAAATGAAAAAAGGAGCTTTTTTCCATGAGAAAACTATTTAGTTTTGCAAAAAATTGCACTAATGAGTATTAAACTATTTCTTGTGGAACCTGGTATTGTAAATAATAGAATGATCACAATCCAGTAGCTAGATATAAAGAAAAAAGGGTTTTTTTTATTATTTTATTGCTACACTAAAAGTTTAAAAGTGTGGTGGTGTGATATCCATATGAACTAGTACCAACATCACGCGAAAAGGATCGTTTTGGTGTGATCGGTTAAGTACTCGCATTTCGTTCGGAACAGAAGGTACCCAGAACGAACCCTCCTTCCTTCATTGGTGACCCTGAACGTGATATGAACCACGCGCCACAGTCGTGGCGCCATCTATCCACCGCAAAAGCAACCAAACTGTCAAACATTGACGCAAATAAGCCGTTACTTCTCAAAGCCGTCTCACACAAATGACGCAATTCTCAAGCCGTCACGGACGATGACGTAACCCACAAGGTGACGCAACTGCTTACATGCTCGCCACGAATATGGTATCATTCGTTCGCCTATTCGCCGAAACACTGGCAGGGAAGTATGTGGCGGTGTGATATCCATATGAACTAGTACCAATATCACACGAAGACGATCGTTTTGGCATGATCGGTAAAGCCCTCGCATTCATTCGGAACGGAAGGTACCCAGAACGAACCTTCCTTCCTTCAAAAGTATTGCAAAATTAAGTTTTCTAATGTATTAAAAAATTTTTAGGTTTAAATCATTGAATCTGTTTTACATACACATTTATAATTTTCTTTTGCAATTTTAATTATGGCTCTTGGAACCCCTGGGTATTGTTAGTGGAACTCCACGATTCCGTGGAACACAAGTCGAAGACCACTGATCCAGAACAGTAATTCTTAAACTATGATTCAAGTGCCTTACAGGTGGGGTCACCAAAAATTTTAGGATTTTCGAGATATACTTTTTAATACGAAGTCCTTAGAAGATTTTTGGCTAGGAGTGTCTGAAGAATTTCCAATAATTTCTGAAACTGCAATACACTATCTTTTTTAGTCGCTTTTTGATATATCTTTTTGCATAAAATAACTTGTTCACCATTAATAATAACAATAACAACAGAATTTTAACGATATCAAATTGGAATACAGTACATTTTACATTTTCCCGACTTATTTATGTGAGATGACATTTTCGTCTTGAACACTAGAAAGACTGAAACTTAGTATATAGCTATATTGACCAAAAGCAGTCAAAATGACTGCATTGTGAAAGAAT
>BMAU01014240.1:62500-65079 GCA_019973935.1 Trichonephila clavipes | reverse complement strand
GAGATTTAGTCTTATATCAAAATTTCTCATACCCTAATTCAAGTAAACTTCAATCTCCTTATAATGGTCCTTTAAAGTTGTCAGAAAACTCTCAAATGTTACTTATGAAATAGATAAACCAAATCAATATACAGGGAAAATTAACAGATATTGTTCATTCTACAAGATTAAAAAACCATTTCATTCAAAAATCCAATTTCCAATTATGCTAAATTCTTATTTATATTTTGTTATAGAGTTTGTTTTCTCAAACATTGGGGGGAAGAAGAAGTACATTGTAATTTTAAAAGAAGTGCATTGTAATTTTAAGAAGAAGTGCATTTGTAATTTGAATTTAAGACTTGTTTACATTATGAAATCAAATTTAATGTAATTGAATTTGTATTGTATCTTTATTCATAATGAACACATTATTGAAGACTATTAAAAAAATAACTGAATTATGGACTGTATGAAAACATTGTGATGAGGTCATTTTACGATACATTGTGTTATAATAATTTCATTGTGATTATTTTGTGATAAGTATATTCTGAAAGTTAAAATATAGTATGTGATGTTATGAAGATTTTATTATGGTTGTATGTTTTTGAAATGAGTTGATTGAGTAGAGATACTAATAATAAACAAAAGAACTGTGAGATAAACAATAATTGGATGATGAACATTGAACTATGATTTTTCCAAGACAGGACTGTGAAACATTACATTGATTGAACTTTTACCTGTACTTGATATATCTGAAATACCCTTATTTTCTTTTGCATTTTATATTTCTAGTGATATTTTGATATAATGTTGATGTTGTGTTTATTTTGATAAATTTCTGTGTATAGTTATGTAATCTTTTTTTTTTGGGAGCTCCTAAAAATCATGTTGCTGTAGTTACTCATATATGTCTTTATGTATTTACTTTTTACCATTACTCCTAAAATCATGTTGCTGTTAGTTACTCCATATATGTTTTTTTTTTTATGTATTTACCATTATTATTACACACTCATTGCTGTTACTTATTTTATATCTATTCTTTGTATGTATTTGCTTTACCATTATTCCTAAAATCATGTTATTTACTCTATACCTATTCATTCTATGTATTTATGTACTCATTATTCCAACATTCAATACCATTTTGAAGTACTTGTAACTTTTCAACATTTATCACTTTATTAACATTGTTTACTATTGGTGCACATTTAGTGAGAATTTCACTTGATCCTATGTTATGTTGTTTAGTACTACTATATTTTTGAATGTCTATTGTGAATTATCTTTATCTTATGTTGTTTTCTCAAATCTCATTATTATTATATAGTCATAGTGGAAGTATTAGATGTGTGATATTTTTCAGAAAAAAATTCTATGTAACACAAAGTTTTATACCAAATTTTTGATACTTTGTTATTCATTATTGCTATTTTTTTGTACATGTTAGGATTCACCAGCCCACTCTTTTTTACACAATTTTTATATCTTCTAGATTTTATTTCATTTGGGGAATTTGATATAATTGAAATATAATTTTTTTTCCCTGGGGACTTGCCAGTCAGAATTGGCCAATCTGGCTCATTGCCAGACTTCAGCGGAGGGGGGGAATTTGTCAGGTTTGAAAAGTTTAGGTTCAAAATTAAAGGAAGTAATAAATGAAAATAGAGCAAACTCTTTTACCATCGCGTAAGGTTTCTAAGTAAACAAGCCTGTTAAAAGGAGCAACGAGCGCTGACGAAGGCGAACGCATACTAAGGGAAGGACTTGGCTGGTGTCTCTCGCTGCGATGTTGTATTTGGTAACATCCACGGTTGCGCGGCAAAAGGTCCGCCATGTTAGATTATATATGATGAAAGCGTAATAAAGGAATATTATAAAGATGATACCCTCCTCATTTAACCAGCAGGCCTGGGGCCTGTCATATATATATATATATATATATATATATATATATATATATATATATATAATATATATATATATATATATATATATACACTCAGGTTCATTGAAAATAGCTACCCAAGAAGGTAGTAAAGTACAATCGCGAAACCTTGCAAATAAGTACAGCGTAATGTGTTATGCAAATGATCAAGTTTTGTGCAAATACGCATGTCTATACATCGCCGAGGTGGCGCTACAATCAGGAAGATGGTGCTATAAGCCAGAGCAAATTCGAAGATTCATAAACGTGACGATTACCCGCCGATTGTAGGAAGACTTTGGTAAGAAAACATGCAAGGTAAACGTGCTAGAAGACATTCGCACAGTTAAGCGAGTTTCAGAGAGGCCTGATCATCGGGATGAAAAAACTGCAGGTTGGTCGACGCGCCATGTTGCTGGTCAGGTGGATCGTTCGGAGTGTGCCGTTAGAAATTGTTGGAAGCAGTGGACAAGAGAAGATACGCACGTGCGGAAAAACCGAGTCTGGAGCGACCAGAAGACCACGAGGAGAGAGGATCGAAGGATCATGCGGCAAGCACTTGTGGGGACCCCACAGTGACTCGTTCAATGATACGAGTAGACGTAGGTGTAGCAATTGTTCCACAAATAATTTCCAGACACCTTGCAGAAGCAAATCTTAAATC
>BMAU01014240.1:0-57500 GCA_019973935.1 Trichonephila clavipes | reverse complement strand
CAATTTTTTTTTTTTTTGCTATTTTGAAAGAAGGCGCCGATGCAATCATCCTGTGGTGGTGGTATATACACTCATGGACAAAAAAATTACCAATAAACCTTTGTAGGATCGTAACGATACTTGGTATGGATATACATGTCGGGGAGACATGCAAATGGTTAGAAATGCAGTATGATTGAGCATTAAATATAACTTGTAGAGAGAGTTTAACGTCGTTCATCGTGGAGTAGAAAACAAGTAACCAAAAAGCTAATTTGAGAGTGCTGAACGATTTACAAAGGAAGATCTGAGGTAGACATGCAATTACGCTGCTTTCGATGACAATATGAGCAGCTGTCACAGTCTGAGAGGGAGAGAGTCATCAGCATGACGGAAAATGCGTAACCAGTTAGGAGAGTAGCTCGTCAATTAGGCCACTCTGATTGCATTGTGAGGAGGAGTTAAGAACATTGGATCCCAGAGATGTCATTTACACAAAGACCGGGCTCAGGACGCCCTCGACAGACCAATTGTCAAGAACACATCGTAAGAAATGCACGCGTACAGCTAACTGCTCCATCGGCCGCCATCCAGGCACATATAGCACTTTCACTAGGAGCCCTCATGTGTTCTCGAACCATACGGTGCCTTGCTGCAGGACATTTATGATCGCGTCGCCTATTACGTGTGCTGCTCATGATGCCCCCCCCATCTTCGCCTCCGTGTGGAGTCGTGCAGCCCACGAGGAAAGTGAACTGCAGTGGAATGGATCCAGTTCGTCTTCAGCGACGAATCCAGATTCAATCTCAGCAGTGACGACAATCGTGTCCGTGCATATAGACCCTGTGATGAACGCCTCAATCCTGCATATGCTTTACAGCGACACACCACTCCCACAACTGGTTTGATGGTATTGGGTGCCATTTCCTACAATACACGGTCACCCCTAGTATTGATTCTGTCACCTTAACAGCCCAGTGGTATGTCAAAGACATCCTGCAACCACATGAGTTGTGACTCATGCAACGGCTATCAGGAACAAATTTTCAACATAACAATGTTCAGCTTGACTCGGTAAGGTTGTCACAAAACTGTCTTAGCACTGTTACTGTCCTTCCTTGACCTGCCCGATCCCCAGATTTGTCTCCAATCGAGCATATCCCCTAGGGGGAATGTTAACCCTAGGAGAGGGGCGCGAGCCAATTGAAAAGTCAAAAACAAAAGATTATTTTTAAAAAATTATTAATTTTTGGAACATAAACAAACAAAATACATTCCAACACAATGAAAAATAAAATACTCATTTACACAGATATAATACACTTATAAATGTATAAGTACTGCACAATGCATTTTATAATTAATTTAATTATACTAAGTTGAACACTATTTTAATACCAGTGACCTCGTGGGATTATTATATATAAAATTATATACAAAAATCCTCACTTATCTTGACAATTTGTAAAATTTATAACTAATCTCTTAAATGCCGATTAAATGATTTGCGAGTCGCTTCCCAATGTCACCGTTTTCCACGTAGGAGAGCATTTGTGATGTATGGAGGGAGGAGGAATAAATAAGGAAATCCTCTGAAAAAAGTGAATCCTTCGCAATCACTGTCAGGGGCCATTTATTACATTCCAAAGCCTTCGGAATCATTTTATGGATAGCAGCGAACAGAAAATATCGTATTTCAAAAAGACGTATATATGCGCATGGAGCAATTTACGCACTGGCTGAGAAAGACGTTTATATACGCCTACGAGGGAAATGTTAAAGTTGTCTTGCAGCTTTAGCCTCAAAGTATCGTATTATCGATTTCAATACATTGTTATTGTACGGAGGAGGACGCGAAAAAAATTGTGACTGAATATTGAGTCGCAAGTATTAAAAGTTTGAGAAGCACTGAATTGAGGCAAGGTTACAGAAAATATGGAACGAAATGTCTCAGAACATGATACAGAACCTGTATGCCTCAAGGCCCGATCGTATCGCATCGTGCATTCATGCTAGAGGGGGTTCAACAGGGTATTAAGTCATCCATTCTTTTGCCTTTTTCTCTGAACTAAATGATCATTTTTTTTCATTGATTTTCTAATCATTTTATTATCTATCTAAGTAGTCATTACGTATGTAAAATTTCGTTTCATTTTGACGACTCCTTCTTGGTGAGATATTTTTTTTTTGTGCATGAGTGTAATATTGAAATATAGGGGCCAACTCGGGTGTTATTTTAGTAATTTGATCTTGGTCGAAATTCAATAGTTTATTTTGCAATAATTAAGTTTTTTCAAACGACAAGTATAATGAACAATCTATCTATATTGATTAAATAGCCGTGAAATAGAGTACCTTTTTTAGCCGTTAAGGTATCCGACTACGTTCAGAACCGTGATTTAAAAAAAAAACCGCATAAATGAATAATATTCATGATATTTAGTGTCACTCAGGTTAGAATACATGCATAAAATTGTTTTAAGGACACTTTGACAAAAAATAATATTTAAATATAATATTTTGGCAAAAAAAAATATTTAAATGTAATATTTTGGCAAAAAGTTAACTTCGAATAATCTTTTTTCCAAACGTTCTCCTTTTGTGAAAAAGGGTTCTATTATAATAATATTTTGCCTGTATATAGCTCAGACCTCTCTACAGAGGCTCAACTAGAAGTTTTGAAAAATTCACATTATTTTCAGAGTTACCACCAATTTAAGTAATTATTAACGCTTTTTTCTTAAAATTCCTCCCTTCTGTTGTCGTAAAATCTGAATAAACCCACTTTTAAGTTATATATTCCAAAAATTCTAGTTTAGCCTCTGAATAGACGTCTGAGCTATATACATTCAAAATATTATTCTAATAGAAGCATTTTTCACAAACGGAGAACATTTGGAATAAAGTTTATTCTAAGTTGTTTTTTGCCAAAATATTGTATTTAAATAAATTTTCTTTTGCCAAAATATCCTTAAAACTATTTCACGCATATATTCTAATCTAATAGACACTATATATCATGAAAATTATCCATTTAAGCGCTTTTGTAAAATCACGGTTCCGAACGTACTCGGATACATTAACTCTTGTACAGCAATGTTCCAGTCGAAGAGCTTAGTTGGGCTTATACATTTCAGCACGTGGTCTTTTTCTTTGGTCGGGTATTAATTTAGATAACTCTTTACAACGATTTACTTGCCCATGATTAGAACTGATAATAAGAGATTTAAATTAAATTACATTTAAAATCAAAATGATTATACGATTAAATTTTAAAAGATAGTATTTAATTTAAATTAAATATCAGAAAAAAATATTTTTTTGAAGAAAGACTAGCTTCTAGTGTGTAAACCAATATGGAGAATATAGGAATTCTTTCTCGGCCAATGAGGGTCCAAGAAGAATTACGTGCCTCACCAATGGATTTGTATTTATTCGTATCTGAGAATGTCTAAAATTTAGCAGAAGTCAAGAGATCCGTTCCAGATAACCTTGTGGCGTGAAGCAGCTTTCTTTTTTGTTGCTTCGTTAAGAGAGGGACTTCGTCCCCGGAGAGGGTGCCGTCATCATATCGGCAAGAGAGGAACACCGACAATCGTAAGTCCGATGGAAAATTTCTGATTGGCTGCGGGCTATCTGATGTGAAAATAACTTTTGGAAACTTTGTAGAAATTGGAAAGAAAAATTTGAAAGTTGATGTTTACCGATAAATATATATTTTTATGTTGATGAATTTTTTTAAAAAAAATTAAATTAACAGAGCCCATCGGGATCTATGAGTATGCTGTGTGGACGTATGCTTGTGTATTTGTTGAATCGAAATGTTTTCTGAATTATTAATATCTAGGAATAATTTTTTCGACATTTTTTGTATGAAATGTCGAATATTTACAAAATTAATATCATTTCTAAAGTCAGGATTTATCATGTACTATCTGACGCAGAAAATCTATCTTAGTGTTTTATTTTGTGCTTGTTCATGTAAATTTCCGTTACATCTGACGAAACTGAACGCCCTTTCCTTTTGAATGTTATTAAAGTTATTAAAAATCATTGTAAATACAAGTGTCACTCATATCATTTGGCTTTGATTCAAAATACAGAAGAATGCGACGCTATTGTTCGACAGTGGAAAAGTTATTAAGCATTTCTTTTATTACCGTTGAATATTATTAAGCAAGCACTATGTTATACATTTCGCTTTGCACCAATGCAGTTGAGTGTTACGTTTCAAATTCAATTCAAACTTTAAACATAGAAGTAATTAATCACAAATTCTGCTGTCATTATCCAAGAATGCTGACACGTATTGTTGTAAATAATCAAAGGCTTCATGGAAAAAATTAATGCTGAATAAAAGTATGTAGTTTTTATTGAGAAGGTGAATTATTATCCGAAACATATTTCTTCTAATGCTGCGAGGTGATTCGTTTTTTTACAAGAATGAAGGAAAATAGATTATGTTATTGTATGAAAGAAAATTCAGAACTTGCAAGGAAAAAAATTGGATGCATTTTTGTTCTTACAACTTATAAGGTCAAAAGAATTTTGTTTATCTCTTTCTTTGTTTGTAGATCATGTTCTTATTTTTTTCATGCATAAGACGCATTCATGTTTTTAATATTTTTTTTTTTCTATTTTGACAGAAAAATAATATACAATTATTAATATGTTATTCTGACATTTTTAAAGTAAAAATTAAGAATTTTCAATCTTTTCGAGAAAATTCTATATTTTTGTGAGAGTATCTTTAAACTTATTTTCAGAAATATAAAACTTCACTGCGTCTGAACAGAAAAAAATTCCGTAAAAACTGAAAATTAAGATTTAGAACAAAAATATATGCATGTGTTTAAATAAATGATTATGAACGCAAAAAGCTATTTATGAATGCAATAAAAAAATCAAAAGTTGTGATAATACTAATTTTGCGAAATAAAATCAACTTTTATTTTAAAAATTTAAATAAAGCAAAAAAAATACATAAAAAATTATTATTATTAAATTCAGTTGTAAGAATCATTTATTCTTCGAAAACACCCTAGAAAATTAGAGAAAAACATTAATTTCGTCGACTTATTCAATAAAGCACTGAAGGGAAAGATGCAGAATAAATAGTTTTAATACTAGATTTTTACGGTTTTTTTATTATATATTTAATATTAATATCTCTGTATATTAAAATAATACTTTTCATATATTTTACATACATTTATTGAGTAATTACTCTATTAATATTCCTTTGAAAACAATAGCTAATAATGACAAAAACTGCGTATACTTATAAAAAAAACCTAAATTTTTAAATTTAAACAATCTTCATTAAAATTAAATCAGTGTACAAGGGAATCGATTCAAAGAAAATATCATTTCAAAAATTCTAAGTTTACCAAAAAAAAATGTATATATTCCAAGAAATGTGAATCTGAATTAACTTTTATTTTATGTATACCATTTTCAAGCCTCGCGTTATTTATTCCTGGATATTTTCCTAGCAGTGAAATAAAATAATTTTAATGGAATATTATTTCCTGGACATATTAATAGAAAAAATTTATAAGAATGGAAGAATCAAGAACATAACAGAATATTTATATGCTGTTCAACATCATTTTATTTATTGATTGATTTATTTTTTAAGAAAAAGGATGCCTCAAATATTTGAATATTAAAATTGAACCCATGCATTAAAAAATTAATCAATTAAAATGAAGCATTTTTCTTCTTTTCTGCATTCCTTATATGTTTATTAATTGAAGAAGTATTAATTCTTTTAATTAAAGCTGGACATTTTTTTTCTTGCAAAATTCGTATTTTAAAGCTAAAAAAAAATCATGTTTGACTTGCTATGGAATTTCGTTACTCCTCTGATGGGAAACAAAATCTAGTATTACCTTGCAATCTTTTTTCTATTTTATTTCCTGGGAATTCCGAGAATTGCAAAATTTATTTTGTTTTATCTCTCTGTGAGATAATGAGATAAATGGATAGAAAAGAAAAAAATCTGAATTCTCTCGAGAATATTTTTTCCTTTAAAAATAATTCGATATGTGTGTTTCTTCCTTTCTCTTATTGGAGGAAATATTACGAAGAATGTTGAGTGATTTTTTTATGCAACTTTAATTACGATTTAATAAAATTTCTAAGATGTTTCATCAAAATAATAGAGGGAATTAAAGCTTATAAAGCGGTGTATAAGCTGAAATACTCTTTCTTTTATTCACCGGCTGGGGTGAAGTTGTTGGTTAATCACTGGCCTACTGCATGCAGGTTGCGGGTGTGACCCGGTCTAAGTCGGTGGGTTTTCATGATGCAGAAAATCGACAGTGGTCATGTTGTATGATTATATGGCATGTTAAACATCCCTAGAGTGCATGTTTGGCTTAGACACTCTCAGCAAAATTAAATCTTGTACATGTTTGTATAGTCAGAGTGCAGCTGCCTCTCTCTGATGAGGAAACCAGGCGTCAAAATTACTTGCGGTAATTTCTATCGTCTATAGGGTGTCGCACTAAAGAGTGGTAGCAGTTCTTGCGGATGTAATATGTCCGCAATTGTAAAAATACCAATCCACAGCCTCATTGGATTATTTTTATACTGGCGAAAAAAAAACTGTGTGCTAAAATTCTGATTGTGATCTACATTTTTTACATTTTTTTTCAATCAAAATATACTCTAAACTCAATTGAAATAATCTAAGACTAACCTTAATAAATAGAGCATTATTAATATTCAAATATACACGTAACATATACTTATAACCTTAGATTTTCTGCCCCTTCCATTATTAGTTAGCTTCTTTTTCTTCAATGGTTCGACAGTCCTGGGTGGGCCCTGGTCTTCTACAGAAGATTAATCCAGGCATCTCTACTTCTGGCAACTGTTTTCCAGTTTTTGATCTTTAACATATACAGATCTTTTTCAACATATTCAATCCATCCTAACGGGGGTCTGCCCCGAAGTCTATTCCAAATGCGCTTTGCCAGAAAGATTTTCTTGCAGCAACGATCTTCATTCATTCTAGCTAGATGGCACAACCATTTAAGTCTCTGTGATTTGACGAAAATTACAATATCGAAGATGTTTGTAAAGTTAAGTCGAGGAAGTTGTAAAATTGACCAGTAAGTTTGCAAGTCTAAGTTAGATCTTATCCATGAAACATTCACTTGGATCTCATCATGCAGCGGGAGATCTTTCTCTCGGAAATTCCCAAAACTTCCTCACCACGTAAAGTCAATGGCCAAGACTCGGAGGTATAAGTCAGGGCGTATCTTATAAGACTTTTGTAAAGTAGCAAATTAGTTCTCCTAATTTGAGAAAACTGGATTTTTAAATAACTCTTCAAAACATAAAAAATCATCTATATGCAACAATATTAATTCCTGGGGACAGTGATTTTTCATTACTTTTCTCAGTTCCCGAATAAGTAACACAGTTATCTTTTTCAAATATATACTTGCTAATTTCTATGAGACAAAGTTGTAAGTTGGACTTTAAACAAGGGAGATGTCTAGTTTTTCTCTCGTTTACAGATAAGTTAATTTATTTAGCACTTCGAACGAATGTCATAAATCCCTGTTTAAGACCTGGTGCGGTTCAAGCAATAATACCAAATTAGTTTGCTTATAAAACAATAATTCATCCCAATTACAAATATGTACGTGATTCCAATATTTTTTAAAGGTATATTTCCTCTAACGAATGGGCTGCAGTAGCCTATATTTCAAGGTAACGGACTCGAGGCCAAAGTGGTAATGCCTACGAGCCTAGTACCACTGAAGACCCACCATGCAGAGGGGGTCGAGGCACGTTAAATACATCGAGGTACAAACATTATCCCGTTGGTGTGGTGTGGAAGTTAGGAGAGGGGGTGCTAGCTCATGTATTGTCCTCGTCTTTTGTCCATGGATCAAAAGTACGGGGTGCATTGTCGAAATCCCTCGACTAGCGGAATAGTGTGACATTAATATTCATTCACGCACCCATTCCTCTAAAAAAGAATATAAAAGGGTGTTTTTTTAGAGGTATAGAACTTTAATTTGCAATAAAACAACGATGTATTATTCGATTGACATGATTTTTTTTTATTCGAAAGATAATTTTGTGGCATTACATTTTAAATATGATTTCTGACATATGACTGTCACGGCTGCGTCGGATGTAGTCCAATCTGGACGTCCACTTTTCCAACATTTGTGGCCGTATATCGGCAATAACACGGCGAATGTTGTGTTCCAAATGGTCAAGCGTTTGTGGCTTATCCGCATAGACCAATGATTTTACATAGCCTCACAGAAAATAGTCTTGCAGTTTTAAATCACAAGATCTTGGAGGCCAATTCACAGGTCCAAAACGTGAAATTAGGCGATCACCAAACGTGTCTTTCAATAAATCGATTGTGGCACGAACCGTGTGACATGTTGCGCCGTCTTGTTGGAACCACAGCTCCTGGACATCATGATTGTTCAATTCGGGAATGAAAAAGTTAGTAATCATGGCTCTATACCGATCACCATTGACTGTAACGTTGTGGCCTTCATCGTTTTTGAAGGATTCCACCAGCCCATAAAGCGCACTAAACAGTCAGTTTTCTGGATGTAACGGTGTTTCGACATACACTTGTGGATTAGCTTCACTCCAAATGCAGCAGTTTTGTTTGTTGATTCGTTTGATGATTGTTCAATTCGGGAATGAAAAGTTAGTAATCATGGCTCTATACCGATCACGCTGTAACGTTGTGGCATCGTTTTTGAAGGATTCCACCAGCCCATAAAGCACTAAATTTTTTCTGGATGCTAACGGTGTTTCGACATACACTTGTGGATTAGCTTCACAAATGCAATTTTGTTTGTTGATTCGTTTGATGATTGTTCACTGAAAGTTAGTAATCATGGCTCTATACCGATCACCATTGACTGTAACGTTGTGGCCTTCATCGTTTTTGAAGGATTCCACCAGCCCATAAAGCGCACTAAACAGTCATTTTTCTGGATGTAACGGTGTTTCGACATACACTGTGGATTAGCTTCAAGCATTTTGTTTGTTGACGTAGCCATTCAAAAAGTGCGCTTCATCGCTAAACAAAATTTCGCTTAAAAAATCAATACATCGTTTTGGGACCATTCGACGAATCTACGCCTTGCAATATTTAAAATGTTTATCTTTTTGATAAAAATTCATGTCAATCGAATAATAATCGTTGTTTTATTGCAAAAAGTTCACTCCACCTTTACTTGGATGCAGTTCTACTAAAATATATTTAGAAAAATATATTGAAACTATTGTAATAGAGAGTGCAGTAATATTGTAATGTATCTTTGATATAATGTACATTTTTTTAAATAATTTGATGATATCTTCTTGATTGTGACAATAAACATTGAAATAATATAGCAAACTTATAATTTAAAGGAAATATAGCCCTTAGGTCAGAGTTTCGCAAATTGCGGGACGCTTCTACTTAAGGCAGGTGTGGTTTAACCTGTACGGATCACCGTGTCATTTTTTCTAAGGAAGCGTTTAATGAAGTATAAACGTGCCTTAAAAATACTTTTGATTTGTAATTATTCAGAAAATAATAAAACTAAATACTAACAAAACTCAAAAATCTTTACTTACAACGAAAACATACCTTTTGCACTTTCTAGTTGTAAATGTTTCAACTCTATGTGTAATTCAAATTAAAGTAACATTGCAGTGACTTCTCTCGTTGCAGATTGGATGACCAATAAAATATTCTAGGATTGTGTAAGATGTTATTTTATGTATAATGAACATGCTGAATTGGAGTCAACTGTTGAAACGTTTCTAAGCAATTAATTATTTTTACTGTGGTTCTCTTTTTTGACAAGAGCATTTGTACTTTGTTTCAAAATGCTATTTTACAGACGATGTTCTGCATACCCCTGTAACAGAACACTTATACTTTTTGTTCTTTTGTGGAACTATTCATGCTAAACAGCTAAAAATATTCAATATAACACAGACTTTAAAACACAGTTGTGTCTACAAAATTGTCAATGATATTCTTAGACAAATTTTGCATCATAAACACCTGAGTCCAAGACGTAAGCACTTAAAGCAATAACTGAGAGACAATAAAAAATGAGAGGGATCCGTGTTACACAGCTACTGATCAGTTGCATTTGCTTGTAATGTTTGATAGTGAATTTTATTATTTTGAAATAAAATGCAAACCATTTTGATCGCTGGTGTGCCCAAATTATTGTGTCACATGCCCTTGATGGCACGCATACCACTGGTTCGCCATCCCTGAATTAGGAGGCGGGATAACCGTTGTGCAAGCATATCGAAAAGTTGGCAATAATTTTTTTTTAAATAATTATCAGTTTACTGAAGGGAAACAAAAAATATGACATAATAAAAATTAAAATACATATGCACACTGATATAAAATACTTATTAATACATGAAATCGACAAAAAGTGTTTGATAATTAATTTATCAATACTCAATTAAAAACAATTTAGTAAAATTTCTAGTGATTTAAATGGGATTGTCATATACAAATATAATTCTTATTATAATGATCTGTGTAGTTTATAATTAAAGTCGTAGCTTTTTAGCGTGGAGAAATACATTATTTTTTACATAGTATTAAAATGGGTGGTTCGGCGCGATGACTGAAAGTCGTGTCTTGAAAGTTTCAGAAGCGCTGTTCTACGCTGAAAACTTTTATTCCAAATGAAAGCAACACATCACAGCTTTATGTCAAAATAGATCATTGGAAACATAACAAATATGGTTCTCTTAAAAATATATTTATTTCTAACAGAAATGCATTAGCGACATCGGCTTTCCATCCTACCGATTAAGTGTTTCGATTCTGAAATGGGAAGGGAAAACCAAAGATGGAATTTATTTTGATATAACTCATGTAACAACCCCTTGTAGGAGGACGTAACACTAGACTGTCCATCTGGGTCAGTTTAACACCAGAGCCTGTTCGGTTTGTTATCCATTTTTGCAGGGAATTTGAAAATTATTCGTGATTTTTAATTATTTTCAATTTTAACTACACAGTAAAAGCTTTCTGGTTCTCGAAAATTAGGAAACATTTTATAACTAAATATACCTGGAACGTCCACTGGGGTCATTTAAACACCAGGGTAATTTATCATCATAAATAGCTGTGGTTCATCATTACTATTAGTAAACAAACTTGCCAAAGTACTATCCTTTATTCACATTTGTTCTTGAATACTGTGTTATTGGGTTAACAGCGGAAACGAATCTATTTTTCTAAAACTGTTGTGTCGAAGTATTTCGTTACGTAGCATTTGATTATCTGCTCATAAAAAAACTAATTCGACTTTCAAACATTGTGCATAGCAGACACCCTGAAACGGTGGCTCGTAGAAAAGGTTTAAGTCCTGAAAAAGTTGCTAATTTGTTGCTAGAGATTTCTGAAAATGAATCAGATGGTGGTGAGCTGTCTTGCTCTAATTTAGGTTCCGATGAAGACATAAGATTGAGTGAAAGTGACTACGAAGAATCTGAAGAAAGTGCAGACATAATTGATAATAATCCAGTAAATCCTGACTTATATATCTTTACGGATGTCACAGAAGGGATTACACATAAAAAAATGCTCCTGTTAGATTTGCAACTCGAAACTTTTTGTGACAAAGCAATAGTTCCCCAAGCTTCATGAAGAAGAATGTCAACGTCAGTTTTTTTTATGTTATAAAGGGTTATAAAATATGTTATTTACAGGAAACAGTATTAAATGTTTTAAAACTTAACCCTACTTTTAGTAGTCCTGCAATTGTTTAGTTATAATAATTATTTTATTTTCTTTTACATCACGGTTAAGAAATGACACCGGCGGACGTTTAAGGGTAACCGAAATCCTGAACGTTCTTGTGTTAAAAGCAACAACGCGACTATGAAGGCAGAATCAAATTTGTTTAATCGAATCCGAATTTGAAGATTGATCTTGTTATTTCATTCGTTCGAAAAAGGGTTCCTTATTGCTTTCATTTTTTTTTCATTTCTTGCAATACATCAAAATTTAAAAGCAAATTATTTGTTTTTATGTCATTAATAATTTTACAAAATAAGGATACATATAAATTTCAAAATTGATGCTCATCTATACATTCAGATAAAAATACCAAAAATATAAAATATGTCAATTATTCTTTTTTAAAGTGTGATTTGAGAAAACATAAAAAAAAATCCATGCATTTCATCTCTCAACCTAGTTCTTAGCTTTGTTTTGGCTAACCCCAGCAAAAAATGCTATCTCACAGTTTCACACAGTTCCCTGTTTCAGGATTGATTTTCAATGATTTTTTAATCAATCCTGAACCTAATTACTTTTCCAATGATTCAACTAAAAAATAAATATTAATAACTACTTGAAAATTCAGTTGCTGCGCTGGAGTAACAATCAAGTGCGTAAAAAGTATTAATTCTTGTATTTAAGAGGTTTTGTTTGTGTAACTGATTTATGCTTATAAAATTGCTATATATTTCAGTTACATAAAAATAACTAAATTTCAATGTAAGAATCACACAAAAGTTAGGTTAGAAAAATAATAGATAGAAAAAAGGGGGTATTTATTTTTAAAAAATTTTTTAATCCCTAAATAGTTTAGGGGTTTATTCACTTTTTCAAACTGCTGATTCCATTAAATGGTTTATAATGAAAACAAGTATTCAAAAACAATTTTATAAATTAAATAAATAACAGTTATAACAGTTTTTTTTAATAAAAGTTCTTACATTATCAACATTAGATATCCGAACTTAACACAATAGAAAATGATTTTTCTTTAAAAACTATATAGATAATCTTCCTTTACCGAGAAATGTTCCACAGACAGACAGGAATTGAGCAGTGCATAGTTCCATATATGTGCTCTCTTCTTTGGCAAGCTGCAAAAATTTTCCTGAATTGTGTTTTATCCTATTACACTCTTACCCCTTTGCTGGGGACTCAACTGGATATTTCCGGTCCAAGGAATTCGGGATGATCGATGGCAAATTGGAATTAAAATTTATATCGGAGGTCGCAATCCACAGTCAAGTCAAAACCAATTATTTCTGATTATTTCATCGCCATGTCATTCTCGGGATATTCCTGTAACAAAGCATATATCCCGTAAATACAAAAAGTATAGAAGTCTTATGATTTCTAGGAAACCCGAGATCCCAGGTTCCCGAGAGAGAGACCCTACTCCAAACCATGATATTCAAGGTAACAAATACAGCCCGGTACGGTTTGAAGGCGTCATAGCATGCTGAACTTTTTCTTGCTTTTGTCTTTTAGACAGTATACTTTGTGTCTTGCGGAACACTTGTGACTCCATGTCTTTTTTCATGAAGTTCTTTAGGTCAGAGTTTCTCACACACACAAACTTTCAATACTTGAGAACCAATATTCAATCATAATTTCCATCGCCCCCCCTATCCCCTCCATATAAAAACAATGTATTGAATTCCATTATACTATATTTTGCCGCTAAAGCTGCCACTGGCGAATATAAACGTCTTGCTCGATCAAAGCATTGATTTTCCCGAACGTATATATATACGTCTTTCCGAAGTACGAAAATTTTTGTGCATTGTTTCCATAAAACTATTCCAAAAGCTTGGGAATGGAACGAAAGGTCCCTGACCGTGTTTGCAAAGGATTTGCTTGCTTCAGAGGATTTACAAATTTATTCCTTTTCTACCCCTTCCACTCAATATATGACTTAGGTAGAAGGTTGCATTGTGGGGTACAATTTTAACCGCAGTTAAAGGACTAACTATACACTGTACAAATTATCAAGATAAGTGTTAATTTTTTTTGTATACATATATTTTTTATGCATGACAAGTCCATGGGGGTCATTGGTAATTATTTAACTTGTCATTAACTTAGTATTGTTAAATTAATTATAAAATAGATTGTGCAGTACTGATACACTTATATCAGTATTATATCAGTGATATAGATGACAATTTTTTTTTATTCTGTCAGAATGTATTTTATTTGTTAACTTTCACAGTGAATTAATCTTTTTAAAATAATATTTTGCTTTTGACTTTTCAATATGCTCGCAGCCCCTTGCCGAGATATCACACTTTACCAATGGGAGAGCTCACCCCCACAGTTTGAGAAACGCTGCTTTAGGTAACATTTACATAATCTTTGTTTCGATTCTAACATATCATGTTCATCGCTTTTCTAATGTTTACTTTCGCTATCATGATTACTATCTGGTAGAACCCCCCTCAGTATAGAGGGCGATGCTTGTAATAACATGTGTTGTTGACACCAGAGATCTGCTGTACGTGACCGAGTGCAGACGCACTCCATATTCCATTAAACTTATTATTTAATCTTACACTTGTATTCGATGATTTATTGAACTTAGAAATTGAGTCTAACGGATTGTGATGATATGAAAGTTGATTTATATAAAAGCATTCTACCACTGATTAACTGAACCACCGATGATAGTAACATTGGTGCATCGGCCGGGAAGAACCCCCTCAGTATAGGGCGATGCTTGTAATAACATGTGTTGTTGACACCAGAGATCTGCTGTACGTGACCGAGTGCAGACGCACTCCATATTCCATTAAACTTATTATTTAATCTTACACTTGTATTCGATGATTTATTGAACTTAATTGAGCCTAACGGATTGTGATGATATATGAAAGTTGATTGATATAAAAAAGCATTCTACCACTGATTAACTGAACCACCGATGATAGTAACATTGGTGCATCGGCCGGGAAGAACCCCCCTCAGTATAGAGGGGCGATGCTTGTAATAACATGTGTTGTTGACACCAGAGATCTGCTGTACGTGACCGAGTGCAGACGCACTCCATATTCCATTAAACTTATTATTTAATCTTACACTTGTATTCGATGATTTATTGAACTTAATTGAGTCTAACGGATTGTGATGATATGAAAGTTGATTGATATAAAAGCATTCTACCACTGATTAACTGAACCACCGATGATAGTAACACTATCTATTATTTCATCAGTTTCCTCCCTTGCATGATTCTTTTCTTGTTACAAAGTTTCAACTTCATCCAAAGGAGATCGCAGGTGCTTTATAAACCATAATGAGTCACATAACATAGCAATTCAAACCACTAAATTTTTCACAGGGGGGGAATATAGCATATTAATATAAAAAAAAATTTGGAATAAATGTCGCTCGAGAAATATAGTCACCCCAAGAACTTAACGATTAAAAATACGATTACCAATCACAAAAAAGATGGAGATATGTGGCGGAGATATTTTAGTTCCCACGAAGAATACCATCTAGGAGGTCACTGACAAGGTCATTAGTAACGAATAAACAGTTTTCTCAGAATTAAATTTCGAGAGCATAGGGTGACCACTCCCTGGTTAACACTAGAACGTCTGAGATTTCTCGATTACCTTTAAACTTCCACGGGTGTTGTTTTGACAACGCGATATAAAATATATAAAATAATTGTTTTACCTAAATAAATTCAGGCTACTCTTCAGTAGGTTTTAATTTTTAAGACTTTTTATTATTTCGTGTAATTAACACATTTTACGACCATTTATATCATAAGAAACTGACGTTGACACATGTTTGGCAAAACTTGTTGGATTACTGATATATTGCAAAACATTTCGAATCACAAATCTGTCAGGAGCATTACTATTATGCGGTACTCATTTGGTGCATTCTCCCTAGCTTTATATCTATCAGAATTTGCTGGAATATAATCAATTATATCTGTTTTTTCTCCAGATTCTTTGCAATGGATTTACTCAATCTTATGTCTTCATCAGAATCTAAATTAGAGCCAATTCTTTCTCAAAAAGCTCTTGCAACAAATCAGCAATTTCACCAGGGCTTACATTTTTACTACTAGCCATCGTTCCAGGGAGTTTTTCCTGCACAAGGTTCGAAAATGGAATGATATATTTTTTTAAATTATTTTTTTATGAGGAGATAACCAAAGTATATTTAATGAAACGCTTAAACACAACAATTTTAGAAAAATAAGAATCGTTTCCGCTGTTAATCCAACAACATTGCACTCAAGGTCAAATAAATTCGTGATAGAACTTTGGGAAGTTTGCTTTATTAATAGAATGATGAAAGACATCTATTTATGATGATAAGTTGCCTAGGTGACGAAATGACACCAGCGGATGTTCTAGGTATTTTTAGTTGCAAAATGTTTCCTTATCACCGTAGAACCACAATATTTTTTAACTGTGTAGTTACCATGGGAAATAGTTACAAATCACGAAATTTTTTAAATTTCTCTGCAAAAATGCAGAAAGGTAAACACACTGCAAAGACATCGGTATCAAATTGATACCGATGGACGTTCTAGTGTTAATCTATCAGTCTTAGACCACTGAAAGAAATATACTGATGTGCTTAATATCATCAGATTGTAAACACTTTGTCAGCTTCTGACTACTCTCAACTACAACGAATCGATCAAATGATTTTTTTTTTTTGACATTTCTAGAATCTCCCAGATAGTGTGAATGAAATTATCATCAAACATTGCGAATCGGTTACCATGTTTTAATCATATACAAGAAGAGGGGGAATGTCTCATTTCTGCATATTTTCTGATCCTATATAGGTGTCGATTTCTCACAATCAAACATTTTGTTTGTTGTTTTTTCAAAAGTTTGAAAAAATGCATTACTACTTTTAATATAAACTGTGAATTGTATTGTTACTTTCATTATTTTATCGCATGCTGTAAATAAGCTGTTGAAAATAATAATTAATAAATTAAAACAGGCATAAAAATGTTGTGAGGCAATATTTTAATTATTTATATTTTGTAAATTTTAACACTTTAAAAATGACTTTGTTAAGTGTCGAAGTTACTTAATTTTTTTCCAATTTAATTTAAATTAAAAAAATGTCTGCTTTATATATATTTCCCATTGTGGACTGTTTAGAAACTATACATGATTTAATCACTACTTACTAAAATTTCAATAAGTATGTAAGCACACTTTGTCAAAATTTCTCAATTTTGTTTTTGATAGTACTTACTATTGCCTTGCATATTTTTATTGTTTAATGTATTATGTAAGGACACAATCGTTGTAATCAATGTAACAACTCTTTATTTATTTTTTTTTAAATTTAAAAATATTTCTGATATTTTATTTGAGAAATAAAATCCACATTTGTAGTAAAAATTCCAAAAACATTCCTCCTACTAAAGTTGAAAAACTTACAAAATTTAGGCTCTGACTCAGAATGAAGACAAAAAGGAAGAAAAAATGCAACCCAACTACTTCAGAAATTCTCAACTCAACAAAACCTTAAAAAAATGCCTTTTAAATTGAATTAAAAGTAATAATTATTTAATACATTGTAATTTTTAAACTATATTTTAACCTGATGTTGCTGAGTTAAATTTAGGAAGCGCAATTTATATATCAGAAGTGAAAAAAAAATTCAAATTGATGAGAGGTTGGTTACTTTATTGTGTGCGAGGTATATGCAGGATTAATAACTTCTTGTAACTTATTACAATGTAGGTCTTTTTAAGGCGATAATCTTGATATGTCTCATTATTTGTATGTCTGAATAATGCAGATGGTCTTTTTCTAGACATTGAAATTTATCGCACATTAAATTTCAACGAGTCAAGCTATTTTAATGGCTAAGCACACTTAATGGGAAATGAGTAAATAATAGGGGCAGTTCAGTTTTTAAATAGGCTGAGCTTAATACAAAGCATTGTTAAAATTCCAAAGCTGAAGAACAGCGAAGAAACTCTGAAGAACTTTTTAGAAGAAAAATGCGGAGCATTTGTTTTTCGTGAAAAGCTCTAAATAAAATTAGATGGTTCGCGCAACACCGGGCTAATGGTGGAGAAAGGAAGCTGTCCGACTAGGCAAAGCAGTCGAAAAAGAGAAGAAATTTTGAAAAAGGGAATTTTAATGACATATATTTATGTAGAAACCGCACGCACCCCTGTAAATGCTGATATTGAAAAGGAAAAGGGAAAATTTACAGACTCGAGAAAACCCTTGCAAGATCGGACTATGTGCAGCTTGTGTATTTATATGTATATATAGGTCGGATCCTGCAATACAAGCTTAACCCTATTTCACTGTCCTAATTCAGTGACAGCTATGGAAAACAACAGTTTTTCATGTTTGTTAATTGAATTTTTAAAATTACTAATTATATTTTTGCGGGTTTTTAGAGGTTTTTAAAATGCATTTTGATTCATTCTTGGCTTTGTAGGATTTGCAAATTGTGTTTTATTATTTCTTTTTATTATGCTATACTATATATATATATATACTAGCAAAATTTGGGCTTTAGGAACTAAGAATGGAAGCATAAATCATATTTTGAGATCATCCAACATTCTTCTGCAATCTGCTTATACTACTGGGATATAGGGAGAGGAGAAAGTACTTTAAATATGTCATTATTAAAAGATAAAATTCAGTAATGATATTATTAAATAAAATTATAAAAGGAAAAAATATATTAAAAACTACTTACTCAACTTAGAAATCAAAATAATTTTTATGGTTCATTTATGTATAATTTTATATGAAAAGTATTATTTTAGACAAATACTATCAAGAAAAAACTGATCACATTTTTTAAAATAATGAATGTTACTCACATTGTTTAGAATGTGGATTTTTAAAATTTTTGTATAAAGAAAATACTATTGATATTTCTTAAAAAACAATAAATCATTTATAGAATATGATTAATGTTATTAAAAATAATTATCATAAAGGGGTAAAAAAAACTAACAAATTTTTCCTCGACTGTTAAATTTGACACGATGTATTGTTTTGGTATTTTTATCTTGCAATTATCTTTTATAATCGTTAGATGCGAAACTGATGAAAACTGGAGAAAAATATACTTAGCAATTGTAAGAAAAAATCTGTAGCAAAAAATGGGCCGTATAAAGGATAATATAATTGCATTAAAATATATTTATTATTATTTTTTTCTACTAATCAAAATGATGGAAACAGTTTTCTCTTTTTCATATAAGTGTGTTCTATAATATTAGAAAAAAATCGGTAAACGTATAGCTCACAAGAATTAATCTATTATTTTATTATTTCATATTAGTGTACATTTGTTTTAAGGGGAAAAATGTCTTTGAAACCGTATGCACATTGAGAGAGGAATATTAGAGCTATGGTTCAAAAATGATTTTGACTTTTAGGAGAAAAAAGTTAAATGAGAAAGAACACTGAAATATAAAAATACGAAAAAAGGTTTTCGCTCTTTAAGCTCATACAGTAGTGAAATAAAAAAAAATAAAGCAGAAATCCTAAATAAATTTATCCCTTTGAGTACTCAGAATTGTCGAAATAGAAAAAAAAAATTCGAGGGAAAGAAATTAAAAATAAGTTTTTTTCCCCCTTTATTTTTTATTATAAAATAGTAGCGTTTGTTAAATGAAGTAAAATAAGTTTAGGTTTAAGTATATTTAACAATAAAAATTAAACAAATAAAATTTCTCTAGAGAAATGGAGGGGGAGGCTGATTAAGCCTATTAATGTTTCTAAGAAGTTGCAATAAGACTGGAAAAACTATTTATTCCAGTGCTTCTCAAACTTTCTATACGTGTGACCCGATTTTCTATCTTAATTTTCCTCGCGCCCTCTCCATATAATAACAATGTATAAAATTCAATAATATTATACTTTGGCGAAAAGTTACAATGCTACTCTAATTATAAAACATACAAATTATCAAGATAAATGTTAAATTTTGTGTATAATTTTATGACATGCATTTATATAATTACTGGTAATTATTAAACTTGTTCTTAACTTAGAATTGTTAAATTAATTATGAAACACATTATGCAGTACTGATACATTTATAAGTGTATTATATCAATGTAAATGTATATTTTATTTGTTATTATGTCTCAGAACGCTTTTTTTTGCTTCCTTTCAGTAAATTATTAATTTCTTTTAAAAAGTATTCTTTTATTTCGACTTTTTGATAAGCTTGTGTCCCTCTTGTAGGGTTATCACGCCCCCTTAGGAGGATGCGCCCCACAGTTTGAGAAACACAGATTTATTCCCTAAAAATCATTGGAAAACGAACAATTTCTTTCTTATGGTTTCTTAATATTAAGATTAAATTTAACTTGTAAACACCCACTTCTAGAAATTTAAACATTTCAAGTAATCGAAATAATGGTAACTTAAAACAAACAAAAAAATTTAGTCTTGTGTGTTCTTGTTATTGATATATATTTCACGTTACTTTCCTTTTATCCTAGCAATACATTACAATTGTGTTTCGCTTATCCTGAATTGACTAGGTTGATTATAAAGAGTAATGTTTTGAAAGGAAATTAAAAATACTAAAGGATAAATGCTTCTCCATGAAAATGAATAGCTTGGAATCTTTCAAAAGATCCACTTCTGCATTCAGATATATTTTGTGTTTTAACACAGTTGTTTATTACTCCTTTTTTGCGTGGACTCTATTTTAAGTTGAGCGAATATAAACATCCAAATATAAGATGCTAAAATTAGGTACATTACTCAAAAGTGTCTAAGTATAATTTATAAATTATTTAAATCCCTTAAATAGTTTCTTTTTTTAGTAAGAAAGTTACATACGCAAATATTAAAACAGCGTAATAGTTTGTTTTCTTTTAAACATATGTTCTAAGCAATGCAAAACGGTTGGGTACTTACAAATTTATTAAAACTCTAAACACTTTTCTTTAAAATCCTACATTTCATGTACTCGCATTATTTTAGGTTTAATGAATTTATTTAAATACGTCATACGCATATTTTAATCGGAACCTTGTAAATAACCTCAATACACAGCAACAAAGTAAAAGTGCTACAATCTTCTGCCTAGATGTTCAAAATATTTGCTATTTTAATCTCTCTTCGAGCTCAGAAAGATAATTATTTCTAAACGGAAAAAGTTTTATAAGTTGCTATTTAAATGTCTTATGTACCCTTAGGCTTGTGATAATAGTTTGTTCTATAAAAAACTAAATTAGGAATTAAATTTCGTAAGAAGTATATATTAATTAAATTTCGTAGTTAATATATAGCAATTAAATTTAGTACTTAGTATACAGCAATTAAGTTTAGTAGTTAATTTTTTGTAATTAATTTATAACTCTTTATTTATAGTAATTATATATTTAGTAGTTAATTTTTATTAATTCTAAATTGTCTCATAATTTCTAGCTTTAGAAAATTCTGTGTATCCTTTTCTTCTTTTACAGTTATTCAAAAATATTTTCCCCCATTTTATTCGTAATATACATAAGATATTCACTTTTTCTATAAATGCATTGAATTTTGATGAGTTTTTAAATAATACATTAATTTACTATCGTTTAGGATAATTCTGTCTTTGTACTAAATTTTATTAGCAATGCATTTACTATTATGTTGCGTAGAATAACGGAGAAAATAAGTATTTTATTATCAATCTAGTATCATTATGAGGAGGCACATTAATATGACATGTTATGCATACTGACAGCTATTAATATTATTAAAAACTTATACAATGTACCTTGAGTATTAAATTACATACAATATTCTTCTTATATATTTACATGTCTGAATTTGTTTCTCAATTCAGGAGTATTGTATGTATCTTTAAAGTTAATTCGAAATAATTTATTCCAAACTTAAGTTATTACACTCGATATATAAAACATAAGAAAGGCGCACTAATAAAAGGTGAAAATCAATGGGTAGAAAGATTATGTACAGAAGAGAAATTGACTAAAATATCATAGAAATTGAGTGATTTAATTTAGAATTATATAGTTACAAAGTAACGAGTCCAATAATGTGTTGTTCCACCTATAGCTTAGATCAGGGGTGCCCAACCCAAATTGGTAGTTGGGTCACATAAAAATTTACTAAACTGAGGTGGGCCGAACAGATCAAAATAAAAAGAAATATTCAAAATATTTTACTATAGTACAGCATTCAAAATATGATCAGATCAAGATTCAATTATCGATATGATCAAAACACACCAAGTTTACCTTTTACTGGATCACAATCGCAACAAGATTGAAAGTCGACCGATTGCACTTGTTGGTGGAAGAATATCTATTAACCTATAAGGTTCTTATCTACAGTAGATTTATGCTGCCATCTGAGGTTACGTAGTATAACAACTATGTGCGTAACATCTTCACATTTTATACTTGTGTTACAGTATGTTTGCATAAAATTGATTTAGATTTTCAAAATTTTTATTTGAAATGCAAAAAAGCAATTAAGTAAAGAACAGCTTTGTAATTATTACACTGTTTGTGAAAAAAAGTTTTTTTCTGCCCGATAGCCAAATGTTTAGTTTCTTATTGTATGATATTAATTATTGTACCGTGATTAAATATATATCATAAAATGAAAAAGTTACATAATTTCAGAAGGTTAAAATATTAAACATTTTTACTCTGCTGCCGTAATTATATTACATTTCTACTAGCTGGTCTGACAGTCCTGAGGCAACTCATTAAATCCATCATCGGATTCTTTCATTGCCAAATAAAACAAGAAAAAGACTACTAATCTGAACTTAAAAATATAGACATAAATTATTTCTCTGACAAATAGAACTAAATACACTACTCACTCTCAACGAAGTTCTCTTTGAAAGAGGAATAACACACTCAAGCTCATCTGCTTTCCTTCAACCATCAACACCTGTTATTACAATTGCTTGGATGTCAAATGAAGGGAAAAAATTATTTCGGTAAAAACTCCACGGGGAGAGGTGGGGGAGGGTCAAAACACGATATTTTCGATTCAACCGTCTGTAGTCCAAATGTCTAAAATAATATAGACAGAAACTTCAATTGGGCCGCAAAAATTCTCCAAATGGGCCGCGGGTTGTCATACGACAGGCAAAGAGTGGTAAAGCACCCTGATGGTCTCCTGCAGTATTTCTTGCAAAATTGTCTCCAATTGTCGGGCCAGGGTAATGACATTCCTTGGTAAATGCAATCGGTTCCCAACATATCCCAGACATGCTCAATTGGTGAGAGATATGACAGTCTAGCTGCCTAAGGAAGTCTTTGACAAGCTGTAAGATAGTTCATAACAGCACGTGCCGTGTGTTGTCTGGCATTATCTTGCTAAAAAATAAGGCCATGGTACTGCAAAAGGAACGGTAGCATAAAAATTCTTAGAATGTCGTCGACGTATTGCTGTGCTGTAAGTGTGCCTCTATAGATGACCAAATGGGTCTGGCTGTCAAAATAAATGGCATCACAGAACATAACTTTTGGTTTTTAGATCTGTGTGAACAAAGTAAGGCATTCAGTATGAATAGAATAATTATGACTGCCGTCGCGGGCCATTCCATCTGCAATCTCAACTGGCAGATATTCACGTGCGTAGGTAGCCACTGTAAAAAAGCTTTAAATTGGAACTCAAGCTATTCAATGCCAATTTGTTAATATCTTTTTTTTCATATATAAAATTATGTACACAAATTAACAAATGTCTTGATAATATGTACGGTTTATTACTAAACCCTTAACTGCTGATAAAAAAAAACTACGCGATTCACTCCACAAAGCGATCATTTTCCACGTAGGCCCGCGTTTGAGGTATAAAGGGGGAAAAATGAATAAATAAGCAAATCCTCTGAAATTAGTAAATCAAACTCTGTCACGGTCCTTATAATGCAATTCAAAGCATTCGGAACAAAAATATGGGTGACATTGCACAGAATAAATTGTACTTCGGAAAGGCTATCATATACGTCTGAAGCAATTAACACTTTGACTGAACAAGACGTTTATATACGCAGGCAGTATAGTCTTAGCATCAAAGTATAATGTTATTGAATCCAATATATTGTTATTGCTTAGAGTGGGACGACGAAGAAAATGATTGAATATTGGGTCACTAATATTGAACTTTGAGAAGCGTTGATTTAACTTGAATGTTCCTAAGTAAATAAAAAGCGTATAAAACATAAACTTCATGACTAAAATCTATGTGTTTAAAACCATAAGAAATATTTTACGACTGTAAGCTGTAAGAAACCATACCGAATGAAATAATAACCATGTGAAACCATAAGAAATAATTTACTATTTCGATACACTTAGCAAAAATTGACACTAATGTATTTATAATGTATTTCATTACTTCACATTTTAAATGCTTTTAAAAACATTTACTTATACTTAATATCACAAATCAAGTTCTAAACATTGAAAATGCTAAAAATAGTTGATTGAAACTGAAAATCACACCTTCTCACCAATTCACTTCGATTCTTAACTAGAGTACTCATAAAGTTTGAAAACTATTTCAATTAAAGCCCAACATTCTCTCAGTCAATATCAGTCAGTGGAGAGCTACAAATATCTGGTATTTTCGAACTTCACTTATTCCCTCTCGACAACATCTGAGAAAACATCCCACATGAACTAAAACACTCTATTCATTTTAACTAATTACAATCAATTCTAAAAGTGAGCAAATCATTCTAATTCTTTCCGCCACTAACTCGGAATTGTATTGAATTTAAAACACAAGAGGAAAATCCCATTATTCAAATATCATCCTTTCTTTTTCATCTACGCGATTAAATCACTGTGTATAGAAATCTTTCTCTAACTATATGTACCAAAATTGAAACTTGTGGAATCTATTTATCATCATCCAGTGAAAATGCCGGTTCTATTTGAGCCAGATAAACGAGATTCACCTTTGTAGGATTAACCAATTAAATTCGAGCACGTATGTGTGTTATTGCATCTGGGTTTGGAATCCAGAGTCAGGACATTCTGTTTAGAGGTCAACGTTGCCGTAAAATGCAATTAAATTGAAATTAGTGCGAGTGTAGGGATTTATATAGTTTAAGTGAAATAGTTTTCAAACTGATTCCTATGAAAATATATAGATCAACACACTATTGTACAAAGCTACATCTGTATGTGGCATTTCTTATAAAATATTATTTAGTAACCAAAAATTTATATATATATATATATATATATATATATATATATATATATATAATATATATATATATATATATATATATATATATATATATATATATATATATATATAGGATATGATGATTTGATGATTTTATATATATATAAGGATATGATGATTTTTCTATTCATGGTTTTGATTTCGAGGACCTTTTTAATTCTATAGATATTGACGATATGATTAAGGTTCTACAGTTAATTTATGATAAATATGAATTATATACTTCAATAAAAAAAGAAAAATTTGATATTCTTGTTAACCTCGTAATAAAAGAAAATTTCATTACATTTGATCAGAATCTTTATAAACAGATCAAAGGATTACCTCAGGGTGGTCCAGCTAGTAATTGTTTAGCGAACCTATCTTTATATTTTTTTGAAATAGATCATGTTGTAAATGATTCTTACTTAATTTATCGTTATATAGATGATAAATAATTTTGGTAAAAATAGTGAATACAAACCAAATAACATTCTATTTTCACCTGATTATCTCAAAAAGCTCCCTTAAAAACTAACTTCAACTCTAATGGGTGGAATTCTTGGATTTAGACTTGCATTTTATTAACAATAATGTAGTCAGTAACTTTTTGACAAAAGAGATTCATTTAAGTTCTACTATAATTAAAATTCCGTATGGAACAGTAATTTACATATATCAATTTACAGAAATATCATTTTGAATTTTTATTTAGAAATGATAACTTAACTACCCACAAAAATAGATAAATACAATAACATAAAAAAAATCAATGTTGTTAAAATCATGAAAGAATACCCTTTTAATTTCTTGAGATCTTATATTCATCACAAATACATTAACTGGCTTTTACTGAATTCCAAATCCACCACACAAGAATAGGTTTTCAAAGACAGCATATTAGTGGTCTTGCTGTGAAGATTATATCATAACACTCATATCACCAGTTTACATTTTTTCCACATCTTGAACATCTACAAATTGTTGACAACCAACCAAATTAGAGAGCCAAGCAAATATACATTTTGACAATCAACCAATTCAAATTTTTACATATTTAATTGTCGTCATTTTATACTTGTCTTTTTCTGGCTGGTTTAAAAGTCAGCTCAAAAGATGTGGTTATGTATTTTCGAATTTTTTAACTTAGTGAATAATTGACTTTCATTAATGGCAAGATGCTTGTTTCTCTTCGTAAAAGCTTTGTGAGTAAAGAAATTTTGTTAAATTAATTTTTGAATGATACTTTTCTTATGTAATTGCTTTTGCATTTTTCTACTTTTCTTACGTAATTATTTTGTGATTTTTCTGCATTAAGAGTTTGGGAGAGTTTGTTACATAATAGTAGTGATTGGTTTTATCATGCTCTCTGAGTTATCCATACTCTGAAGTTTTGTTTATTTTATTTCATTTGATTTTCCTACCGAGTTGCAAAGGGAGAAGGTTGGCGCCATTAAACTAGTTTAACCCCACTTTTATTCGGTCCCCAAGTCCGAAATTGCTTTTCTCACTCGCTAGGTTCTGCTTTTTTGTAGTTCTTTTATTTCTCTATAATTTTGTTCTTCATGTTCTGCGTTTATATTTTTATTATGCTATTTCTTGTTATGTTCTTTATCTATTATTTCTTTTTTTTTTGATAAATAATATATATTTCTTTTATATATATATTACAGGTTTAATATTAACAGATACGAATCAAATAAATTATTAATTATTAAACTAAAATATTTCTAAATAATATGTGGCAAGTATTAGAATTTAATTTAGAACAGAGTTTTTTTTTGTACTTTTCATAAATATTAAAGAATACATTGAAATATATATATATATATATATATATATATATATATATATATATATATATATATATATACAGATGGAATAGCTGGTATACTCGTTCTTTGCATAGGTGAAGGGAGAAATAAAACAATAGAGATTGAAGGATAAATAAATTTTTAAGAAGTTAAGTTAATTAGAATTAAAAGCTAAGAAAGAGGCTCTTTATAGCATATATCTGCTATACAAAAAATAGTCAAAGGTTAAGTCAGTAAGTGTATTAGATTTTTAAAAAACGGATTTATTTTTTATCCATAACATCTTTGTTTTCGACTCTTTGAAAACTCCTTCTCAGCTGATTTTTAACTCAGCAAAAGTAGTATGTCTTCCAAATCTCAAGGTGTTAGGTTTAATAATTTTTAAAGGACCATTTTTTCTACTTTTTTTTTAAAAAAAACCCAGAAACGCCCCATGAGGACAATTTTATATATATATATATATATATATATATATATATATATAACAATTCTTCTACTTAGCAGATCTCTACTATATGAAAGGAGAGAAATGACCTGCTAACTTTCAAGTCAGTAGGCCAAATAGTTTAAAAACGGAGATATTTTTCAGTAACGGCTCTTAAAACTTCGTGTTCTTAAGGTTCAATTTTCGCGAAATCCTTCTTTAGCGTATCCCTACTCCGTAAAAGAAACTCGTGAATCATATTTAAAGTCTTTAGGTCTAACAGATCCGGGGATATCGTGATGAGTGAGTGAATGTCTTTTCTCCTTTAAAAACCGTAAAATCCGGCGTATAACACTCACCTATACTTTCAATCTAAAATTTTAAATGTTTAGTTATATTCGTCGTATAACGCGCACCATTTTATGTACGAATAAACCTGAAGTATACATATGCAATTTTCCTATGCTTTGAAGTCATTTATTCGAGGCATTATCCCAGACTTTTCAAAAATTAGTATACTTCAACAACTACAAACCTTTAAATTCACTAGTTAAATATATTAGCGAATTCAACCTTTTTCTGCATTAAAAAAATTAAGAAAACGTATGTTCATAAAAAAAAAAAAAATGCTGTTTTAAAAAGCGAAATAATAATTATAAAAAAGTGCTACAAATAAAAAGCAGAATATTTCTGAAATATTTCAGTAATGTAATTTGTTTTAAATACAATATTTTGAAATGGATGCATGTAATTTTTTTAATTAAAGCATTTTGTATTAATAATTTTATAATTTAAGTTCACACGTTCATAACTTTAGTTTATATGTTTATAATTTCAGTTCATATGTTTTTCACAAAACTATAATTTTCCAATATTATGTGGAGCAAAATACTTTAAAATTTCTATTATGACAGAAATATTTTTTTAACATTCCCCTTATGTTTCCTAATTAAATTAATATTCTCCGAAAACGGAGCGTTTATAAAATATAAGTGTTGATTTATTATAAAAATGCTATTAATTTTAATATATATATATATATATATATATATATATATATATATATATATATATATATATATATAGCTAGTATTTTAAAGTCGTATTTTACGTTTATTTAATCTTATAATAATAATTCTTTTTCAGAATTATAAATCTTAAAATGGTTTTTCGCATTCAAAATGCTACTCCTTCTACAATTATTTGCCAATCACTTCCATCTTTTTCATGTGTATTACATATAATGCATATTACAAAATTAGGAATCAAATTTTATGTAAACTTAATACTTAAAAAAAGGAAATTTGAGCAGTTTTTAGCTTTTCCGTTAAATTTTAGCATACATATATCAACAGTTAATTTTTTTTTCCAAAACAAATTAAGTTATTTAGCCCCGACTGTTTTAACGAGAATCAGCTCTTCTACACACAGTGATCTTTAAACCCTTAATGGTTGAATTCTTTACCCAAAATGTTCAAGAAAAAAGACGCATTTCTTATTGAAATTAATTAAACGCCATACTTAAAAAAATACCTAGATATGCAAGAATTTTATCTCACCCTTATCTACATCATTTTTTATTATACAGTTGTGTCTGGAACACAATGACTCCTTAATGTTTGCTTTTTCAGCCTGATGTGTAGAATTTTTCATGTATCGTAGAAAAATGTTACTTTCTCAAATGGTTGAGAAAGGGTGTGTGTGAACTCCGCTGCAGAATGGTCCAAATAATCAGCAGGCAGTTCTCTCTGAATCTGTGTTCAAAATTAATTCATCTCTTCATTAAGAAAATGTGTTTCAATGAAACTGTGTTTTAAATTTTAAGGACCTTAATTACAGCCTTCATCAAAGAAAGATATTCGTCATTACCACAAGGAAAATGCCAGATAAAAAGCATATCAGTACCATAGTCAAACTGTTTCAGCTTCTCAAGACACAAGAAATTAATAATATCACTATAAGACAGTGATTATCAAACTGTGAGGAGCACCCCACTAAGGGGGCGTGACGATATTTATTTTTTAAAAAAATAAAAATAAAAAATTATTTCAGAAATTTATTAATTTAAAGAAGGGAAGAAATGCAAAATACATTCTGACTTAAGGTATCTGACTACGTTCGGAACCGTGATTTTGTAAAAGTGTATTAATGGATAATATGTATGATATTTAGTGCCACTTAGAATAGAAAAAGTGTATAAAATTAATATTTTAAGAATATTATTACAATAAAAATTAAGTACAATATTTTAATAAAAAATGAGCCTAAAATGACCCATTTTCAAAATATTTTCTTTTTGTGAAAAAAGCTTCTATTTTAATAATATTTTACCTGTATATAGCTCAGACAACTGTACAGAGGCTCAACTAGAATTTCTGAAATATATAGTTTAGAAGTGGGTTTATCCATGTTTTACAACAACAGAGGGGAGAAAGTTTAAGGAAAAAATACCGATAATTATTTCAATGGGTTGTAACAAAAAAAATGTGAATTTTTCTCAAATCACAGTTGAGCCTCTGTACAGAGGTCTGAGCTATATACAGGCAAAATATTATTATAATAGAAGCATTTTTCACAAAAGTAGAACATTTTGAAAAAGGGTTATTATAAGTTAATTTTTTTGCCGAAATATTGTGTTTAAATAAATTTTTTGTCAAAATGTCCTTAAAACAAATTTATCTATGTATTCTAATCTAAGTGACACTAAATATCATGAAAATTATCCATTTATGCCCTTTTTGAAAATCACGGTTTTCTGAAACGTAGTCGGATACCTTAACTTTGTCGCTTCTTTTGCAAGCCAGTCAGCACGTTCGTTGCCACAGATTCCCGTATGTTCTCGAGTAAAAGAAAATAAAACGTGTACACCTCTGCTTCGAAGAAAATTGAGATTAATATGCATTTTAACAATGAGGTGATTTGGGGAATTAATGTTTTTTAAGGCTTACAAAGATGATAGATAATCAGTACAGATTAAGAAATTCGATAAAAGCATTTCGTTATTGCAGATCCAAGAGTCTGCTTGAGCTATGCAAAGTAATTCATCCAGAAACACACTACACTCTTCTCTTATTCTAAATAGGCGAGTTTCAATTTTAATAAAATCTTCGAAGATAATAAATGCAAGGCCAACCTTATAGTTGATTGTGCTACCATTTGTTAAGCAGATAACTGGAAAGTTGTTTTCAATATTTTTACGGTAGTTAACCAAGTTAAGGGGAAATCGTTCAGAAGGATAAGGGAGCTCAAACTCGCAGGGAACCATCTAGCATAAACTGTTGTTTTGAATAAATTTATACATGAATAATTGTTATGACATTTAGTGTCACTTAGAATAGAATTCAGGTATAAAATTGTATTAAGAATAATATTGCAGTAAAAAATTATTAAGATGAACATAAAATGACCTATTTTCAGAACTTTCTCTTTTTATGGAAAATACTTCAATAATAATAATATTTTGCTTATTCATAGCTAAGACCTATGTACAGAGTTTTAACTAGGATTTTTGAAATATGTAAATTAAAAGTAGATTTATCCATAATTTAATACAGCAGAGTGGATGATTTTAAGGAAAAAACACCTATAATTATTTCAATTGGTAGTAAATCAAAAAATAATAATGTGAATTTTACAAAAGTCTTTCTTCAAGTGCTCTGGAGAAATGATAGCTTTTTATAAGAAAAAGATTATTATAAAACCATTTTTTCATAAAAGGAGATTCTTTTGGAAATAGGTCATTCTAATTTAATTGTTTGCCAAAATATTGCATTTAAAAATTTTTTTATTCTAACAAGATTTTTAAAAACAGTTTTACATACATGTATTACTTTCCCAAGTGATGCTAAATATCATGAAAATTATCCATTTATATGTTTTTTTTCTTTAAATCACTTTTTTTAATCCGTACCTTAAGCACTTTCGTGATAAACGTATTTCAGTGTGTCATATTAAAGTTAGCGCAGAAGTCAGTTATTTTCTAGTTACGATTAAACAAAATCAAAGTAATACAAATTAAAAAAACACACCGATGCATTGTGGAATCGCTCGAAAACATGATATATTGCCGCAAAGAAAGCTCAGCGCGTGAAGAATTACTCTGACAAATGTGTGTCCTTTAAGATTTATATGCTTATGAATACTAAATATTTCATTGTCTGGAACCCAAAGTGAAATATATGTTTCTTTATGCGTGAAATAGTTTGAAAAATATATTTTTAATTCTATACTCTCGCAACAAAAGGATAATTCACGTAACTTTTGAATTGTTCCAAGTGTAATGCATTTATTATTTTTCTAAAGTAACTAATTTGTTAATCGTAGTGATAAATGCTTCCGCTTAAAGAATTTCAACAGTCAAGAAAGTTTGAATGGAATGACTCTAGAAGTCATTTATTGTGAATAAAGCTCTTCAATTGTTAAAATTCTATTTGTGTGGTCATTCATCTAATATCAAAATGAATGTAATTAAAGTAAAAATCTTCGAATACTAAAAGGCGAAAATGTTTCTGTCAAATATGAAAAATCATTTAATTATATTCATAAATTAATAAAATAACATTTGATGTATAACACGCCTTGTTAATATATATTTAAAACTTAAAAATAAGCATTCCGAAAGAAAATTAATGAATATTTTAATTTCATTTGAAGCTATAATAATTAAAATCGTTTGGCACTATTTCTTAATAAAAATCTAAAAGAATATTGATATATGTCAGTATGCTTTTCAATTAAAAATACTTAATATGATAGCAACATCAACAAAGTAACATTGTCAACAAGCTAGACAACCATTATAACCAAAATGTTTGTATAATTTTTATTCAGCCTTTAACGGATCATACAAAATTAATTCATTGAATATAAGTCGCAATTTTTGAAAAACCATATATTTAAACAAATAACGACTTTACCTTTAAACAACGTATTCCGTACCATATTTAATTTTTTTGCCGAGATAGTAATGGGAATACTGATAGGATCAAGTCCACCAATTTAATTGAACCAATGGAACGGTATATCCCTTATGTTTTTAAAGTACCACCTTCTTCAGAACATTAATTAAAATAGTATTCTTCTGGTTCTAAAGAAAGTGCTATTTGGGTGTTAACTTAACCAATGTAAGCATTGTTAATCCTTTCCGTTTAAAGTACCGCCTTCTTTCAAAAGAAATTTCTCAAAAAAAGCGTTAGTTGGATGTAAAACACAAATGCCACCCTTCATTAGTTTTATTTAAAAATATTGTATTCTTTATAACACTTATTTTATTGCTCTAATGCTAATTTCACATCTGATTGGGTAAACGCCCTTTTAATTTAGCCAATGGCACCCTAGATCATTTTACACTTTTAAAGTACCGCCTTCTGTACAACATTAATTACAATTGTATTGCTAGGATTCAAACGTAACCTCTGATTGGTAAGTTTAAGTAAATTTAAGCAATGTAACAATAGCTAATATTTTCCTTTAAAGTACCGCCTTATTTCAATAATTTAATTTAATTATTTTTTATTACTGCAATTCCTCAGCTAAGCGTTTCTTAAAGTAACGCCTTCTTTATTTAATTAAATTCCATTGCTCATATTCTGATGACAGAGATTATTGGATGTAAGCCATAAGTAATTTAACCAATGTGATCATAGTTTGGACTTCACATTAAAAACTCCGCCCTCTTTAGGGTTTTAATGATTTTGTTTCTTAAATTATGCAACAAAGAGTTTATTAGATGTAAATAAGATTAATTTGTTCAATAACATTGTAGATTGGTTTTAATTTTAAAGTACCTCCTTCCTTAATGAGTTAAAATTGCCCGATTCTAATGAAAACACTGATTATACGGGAATTTTGATTTTTAAATTACCACCTTCTCTCTAAGACACTCTTACCATTTTATTGTTGTTAACTCAATCCCCTTGAGCAGGAAAGCCAGCACCAAGTCCATTTGACCGTTCCGCGTAATAGTCTCACACATCAGGTCTTGCTCTTCATACAACTGTCGCAGGAAATGCCCCAGCAGTCAGAAAAAAAAATGAGCAGGAGATGCAAAGAGAACAGGGGCAGGTAGAAAAAGACACCTGCACAAAAGTCATACTACAAAGGTGACCGCTTCTATAAAGCGTGCCAACGCTACGGTGGCGTAACGTACACGCCGCAACCCCGCATCGCGGGGGCAAGGGTTCTAAAGGGGCGGCCCCAAGGCCTGACTGACGCAAGTGCCTACTCTTTGTAAAACTCAACGTGGGGGCCTTAACCTTACTTTGCGGGGGCCCAAATGTTCTCTTTTACGCCACTGCAAGGTCGTCTGGTGAGCCCTGGAACTATTGCACTGTATAGATAGGTCAGGACTCTAGCTGCGTGCCAGTGGTTAGCAGGAGGGTTTTGCCAAGTCAAATACATTGTATTTTTTTGGAAGGGGTGAATTTCCATATGGGTTAAGACAGTGGAACTGGGGTTAGGGTGATCACATCCCCTACCAGCCAGCTCATCACAGCTTCGTTCCCAGGCACACCCACATGTGATGGAGTCCACTGGAGACATACTTGTTTCCTCTGACAGGTACAAATCAAAAATCTCATTGGATATAAGGCACAGTTATTTTTACAAATATTGACATAGATTGACTTTTTATTTTTTGATGTACCTCCTTCTGAATAGCATTAATTAATTTGTATTTGTATGTTGTATTGAAAGTGCTAATTTGAGATGCGTAGTAAATTTAGTTTAATCAATGTAATTTATTTCGACCTTCAAACTTTAAGTACCACCAATTTTTATGGAGTTGAAAATTTATTTTTCAGATTCTCATGAATGTGTGTGTTACCAGTGGATGTTCAGAATAACATTTTCTCAGGATTGCTTTTTTCAAGTGTAGTTATTTACATCATGTATTAACCGATTGAAATGATTGACAATTATATGTGTTTAATGATAGCTTTAGTACAGTACTTCTCACACCTTCAATATATTTGTGACCCAATACTCAAGCATAATTTTTGCTCCATACAAGCAACATGTATTGAATTCAAGAATACTATAGTCTGACACAAAAGCTGCAAATGCGGCTTTAAACCAAGATGCCACTGTCTTATGCAACCATCACTCAGCCAAATCGGTAGTTGCGCCGGGCGTATATATTCGTCTTTCCGAGGTACATCTTTTCTGCGCACTGATAGCCATAAATTTATTCCGAAAGCTTTAGAAAGCAATAAAAGGACCTTGGCTGATAATAACTTATTTCAGAGGATTTACTTATTTGCTTATTCCTTTTCTCCTCCCCCTCCCAATATATCACATACGAGCACCTAGCTGGAAAATAGTGGCATTGGTTAGCTAATCGAGTAACGTTTAATCGGCATTGAAATAATTAATAATATGATAAGTGTAATGCAAGTTATCAAGATAAGTGTTAGGTTTTTGTAATAATCTTTTATGTATGACAAACCCCTTGGATCATACTAATAATTATTAAACTTGTTTTTAACGTAGTATTGTTAAATTAGTCGTAAATGTATCAGCACTATCCAATGCATTTTCTAAGGTATTGTAACAGTGCAAATGTGCATTTTATATTTTTATTATGTCGGAATGTATTTTTGTTTACTTTCTGTAAATTAATAATTTCTTTTAAAATAATCTTTTTTAACGACATTTTAATATGCTCCCTCCCATCATTGAGTACTCACGCCTCTTGGAGGAGTGCACCTCACAGTTTTAAAAACGCTGCCTTAAAAACATTAAAAATAGCCTGCACCCTGCAAAAGTCGCCTATACCTGTTCCATGTCATCTATATTTTTGACTATTCATATATTACTCGATAATGATGTTCACTGGTATTGCAGCATTGTTCTTGCTAAAAGTATTAATTTGGGGCTGGAGGGAAGAAAATACTAGTTTGAGGTGATACATCTCGCAGATTTCCTATTGTTATACATCATATCTTTATGTATTTCTTTAAAATTTCAGTTGCCAATTTATACAAAACTACTTTTGTTGATAAAATTCAGACATTACATGTAAATTTTATTTAAAATTTAATTTTACAGTATAAGGCAAAAACTGTGTGTGAACTTAAAAATTTTTGAACATTTAAAATACTCTAAGGGTGATAAAGGAAAAAAAAAAGATGTATGTGTGTTTAAACTTAAAATCACGGTGTAATAAAAATGGAGTTTCCGAAATCACTGATATGTAGGAAAACCTTACTAATGAATATAAACTACACTATTTCGTAAGTCCCGTTTACATAAACAAAAATTGCCGCCAATTTACTGGCATTGATTCTCTCTAGACCCTTTTACACGACGACCCGGTATTATAGGCGTTTGAATAGCGGGTTTGATTTTGCACCTGCTTTGGAGCAAGGTAAATTTAGAGAAAAAACGAGCTCGTTTTCTAATTTTTCCATGATGCATACAACTGAGATTCATTTATTCAAAGATAGCTGTTGTTATTTATTAAGCACGTTGATCCACTGAAGAAATATGAGCTTTAATTAACAACTGAGAAAATCAAGAAATAGAACAAAATTTGTATAAAACTGTCCGGAATTTGGAAATGTATAAAAAATTATGACGAGAGAGACAGAGAGAGAGAATTAAAAAAATATTGGATATGTTTGGACAATTCCACAAATTCGTGGTAAAATAAAAGCTTTTAAAGGACATTTTCGGGTTAATTAGATACATGAGTACTACGCGACAAGTTGTTATTTATGTTCGTCAAGATGAGCGATAGTATTACAATATGGTCACCTTTATACTTCTATCGGTTATTAATGTGGTTTGCCATGGGGATGACCTTTATTTTTAGTTTACTTTTATTGGTTTATTTTTTCCTAGAAACCATTGTATAGTCACGTGAATGTATCAACCAATCGCCAGACATGCATATAAACGCGTGGAAAAAAATACCGGTAATAAACTGGTTTTTCCCCAACCCCAAATTCGTCGGCAATTTGCGGGTTTGCATGTATATATAAACGGAGCCACATACTGCTTAAGTTTGAATAAAATCAACTACATCTTTTTTTATACTGTTCACGTTATAGTTTTTGTTATACAAATGGTTTTTAACATAACTAATTACTTTTTAAAGAAAGAAAAAAATTGAAGTTGTTTATTGGTATACAAATAATTCTATTTTGTGAAAATTCGTCGTGTATTACACATTTAATATAATAACATGAATTTAGTAATTTATATTCTAATCATTTTAAGACTGAAACGCATATGCCCTTTTCCCTAAGCAATTTCAAAGATTTCTTAGTTATGTTTCGTACGAGACCTTACAGGACATCCCTAATACTGATGGAAAATCTCTGGGGATAAAAAAGTCAACTAAAGATAAAAAGCAAAAATGTACTTTTGTTCCTAAATACCAATAAAAAAAAGAAATCTCGTAACATCTAGTTTGTACTCACAATCTTTCAAAATTGCCTTTCTTACACCTCAAAGAATATGTGTCTTCATTTTATGATCCCATAAACCACACCAACAAGTAATTGCCTGTTGTAGAGTCAAACTGTTAAAAAGCTTATTGTTACTTTTAAAGAAATACAAAATTACCCTTTTAAGTTAGCTTGCAAAAGTAACTGACTTAAACTACTAAAAAAATGTTTTGTTAAGGGATGTAGGAACATGTGTTATTATTCAGTAATGGTTATTTTAAGTTTAAAAGTTTGTGGAAGTTTTTCTTTTTCCCTTCGATTGTGTTGACCCAGCTGCAGAGCAAGTAGTTTTGAGGGGTTTGTCTTTTTTATCTTTTAAATCTATTTTATTTATGGGAAATTTAAGTATATTGGAACGTTTTTGACATAAATCAACTAGCTCGATTCGAAATCTGAGTGGTCTTTTTAGGTAGTTCTATATTTATATCGTTTGTTTTAAAAACAGTTCTTTATTTTAGGCGGAAGATTAAATTTATGTGTACAGAAGTATTTTTAATAATAGATTGAAACATTTTTCAATAAGAATAAAAAATGTAATGTTTTTTTAAGCAATTAATGACACTCACACAATCAAACAAGTGTTTGATTTACTGTTTTGTTGTGTCTAAACAGTGATACCCAAATAGTAGCTAGTGGTCGTATTTTCGGTACGGATCGAGTTGACGTTTCGGATGGCCAAACTTGATTTCTCCACTGAGCTAACGCTTACAAGAAATCTGTTATTACATTTTTTTTTTTTTACTAACTACAATAAATTGATATATCTACATGTACTATTGAGTTTCAGCTTTTTTGTTATATATAGTTTAATTAAAATTATTTGTTTCAAATCAATTTGATCAAACGTTTCTTCCACCAGGGTCAGGGTATGATATATGTGATTGTGTTTTCCCTGCTCTGAGGTACATGATCACACCGGTGTGATTTGAGTATGGAACGTTTTACATTAAATTTTTACAAAACACAAAATGGCGGCTAAAGTTCGTTTGTTTTTTCACTAATAATGTTTCATAAAACTTAGAACTTCAATATGTGATTTAGGCCTCGAGTTTTTGTTTTTAATAGATTCGGAATATTTATAAATGTAAAAAACTGGGCAAATTGGGCATTTAAAGTTTCGTGATTTACTGCGCTCTGGATTTCCGCTTATATTTTGACTGTTGGATAAAGATGCCAAGTTTCTTAAGTTTCAGGCATCATAATAATAGTTTCAGTATTTTTTTATTATTATTTCGGTTCGTATTTACAACAATAACTTTAATATTTAAAAACATTTACAAATCCAAAATAGAGCAAACGCGATGACTCATTTTTATTGAGCAGTAGTTGCTTATTCGTATAGACCATTTTTCTCAAACTGTGGGGCGCGCCCCTGGGGGGGCGCGATAACCTTACGAGGAGGGCGAGAGCATATCGAAAATAAAAGATTTAAAAAATAATTAGTTTACTAGAATGAATTAAAACAAATACTTTCAGACATAATAAAAAAAAATGCACTTTTACTCTGAAATAATTTATAAGCGCGTGCGCGCCGATATTAAAGTCAAACAAAAATAAAACTTCTTCAATACCTAATTAGCTACTTTGATCCATATAACAAATAAAAAACTTTTTATTTGGTGAGAGATTTTTTTTACTGCGCTTTCTGTTTAAACCTAACACACTACTCTTTCAGAGAAAACATCCAGACAGAATCGAAAAAATTTAGGAACATAAAAAATTCATCACTGTCATTATTTTTGAAATACTGCACATTATAGCTGTAATCTGTTTGACCTTCTAAGTTATTGGTACAGTTAGTTATGACCCCTCTCTTTATGTGTTCTCTGTTGCGCTTTTTCTCGTGCAAAAGAGTTTTATGACATTTGGAAAACCATGGAGAGCACACACACACAAGCACTATGAAGGGATTACTTGGCCAAGACATATTTTTTATAAGTATTCTCAACATATAAAGCATAACGAAGAAGCATAAAACGTTTCCACACAATTCTTTTAGGTAACATACATATTATCATAATGAATGTACTTTTTACCCGGAAGTGGTCGCGGGGGGACACACAGATTACGAGAAATCGTTAATTCTGGCAAAACTGTTTATTTGTTACCAAAGAAAATTGAAAAGTCCTTGAAAGTAGGGGTAAGTAAACTTTCTCTTAATTAAGGTATCCGACTACGTTGAAAACGTCAATTTTGGCGAAAAGTTCGATTTTTATTTTTGGCTAAATATTAAAATTCAAACGATTTGCTTTCTAAAACTGTTCTTGCTTTGTTAGTACGATAATTAGAAAAAAAGTTACAGCATTTTAAAACAAGTCATATTCATCAAAAACAACCGGAAGCTGCGATTTCGAAACCGGAAGTCGTATTCTGTATTCATATTTTGTGTATTTTTTATGTAACTTTTCATCTGAAATTGAATAATTTTACTTGCAGAATGATCTATCTTTTAGCCCCATTGTTTTAGTATTGAATTTTGTTTTGAAGAAGTGGCAACGATCATTCTGATTTCATTTGAAAGTATTGCTTGTTTACGTTTTTGCTGTGGCTTTTCTTGAATCATTTTGCTAAAATTCTTTCTATTTTTCTCACGTAATTTAACATTTAAAGTATTTTTAATATTACGTAAAATAATCTCGTTATTATTTGATATGGGAAATCGCAAGAATAAATCTCGTTCGCAAAAGCGAAAATTTTGAGAATCGTTTTACAGAACGTACCAAGCCATTAGATGTACCAACAGTAAGTGAGCAGAAGTTGAAGACCACATCTGTCTCTTTTGAAAATATTCCATCTAAAGATGATAAATGTCGGGGAATCGAATCTTTGATGTGGAAATTCTACGTACTGTATTCAATTGTTTGTGTGTTTGTCCCTCCTGTTTGTCAGTGAATCTTCAGTTGACAGAAGATTCAATCTTTGGATATCTTCAGGTATGACTTTGAAGTTCAAAAATTGTATGTTTGTGTATGCTTTTCAAAGTACAAGAAAAAGCAAATAAAATGAACGACATAAATTTGCAGTTTGTGTGGGGAATGAGAATAATTGGAAAGGCCATTCATCTTCGAAGAAACTGTGTGCCAGTTTGAACATTCCTTCACTGTCAAAAAGCTGCATACAGATCTTGTGAAAAAAAAAGGGTATTGAATGTTGCTTCTGTCGTATCAAAAATGCTATGATTGAAGCTGCTGATGAAGTTAGAAAACTGAAAAAAAACACTTCAGATGTTGCAGAATGTGGAGTTTCAGTCGATGGTACATTTTAAAAGACGGGGACATTCATCGTTAAATGGTTGTGTCGCTGTTCTTTCAATTGACACAGGCAAGTCCTGGATTAGAAGTGATGTCGAAATGGTGCAGAAACTGTAACACATCAAAGAGTTCAGAAAAAGTAAACATATAAAGACACACCAATGCTCGTGCAATAATCAGGGATCAGCTGGAAGCATGAAGCCTGTCGGAGCATATAGACTATTTGAGCGTTCCCGTGAAACCAGGAAACTTCAATATGTAGAATTTTATGGTGACGGCGACTCAAAAGTCATTTAGCTGATAAAGATATCTATGGAATAGATAGCGTAAGAAAATATGAGTGTATAGGGCACATTCAAAGAGAGTGGGCAGCAAACTGAGAATTATAAAAAACTAAGGAAAAAAGGACTTGGAGGTAAGGGTAAACTTTTCTGACTCATTTATAGACAAAATTCTTAATTATTATGGTATGCTATTTGGAGCAACATTGGTAATTTGGAAGAAATGCAAAAAGGGCTGTGATTGCAGCCTTTTATCGTGTTGTTCCGGTAAAAGCAATCCCATGCATGGCCAGTGTCCATTGGGCTCGAGCTGGTGTACCTACCAGCGAGCACAATCTGCTGGCAAAGTGTTTTACGACAAAAATGCTGGTCTTCCCAAAGTATTATTAACAAAATTAAGCCGACATATCTTCAGCTATGTGATCAAAATCTTTTGGAAATGCCTTCACGGGAAGACTCAGAATGCAAATGAGGCATTCAACGGATGTCTGTGGAACGTAGTTCCAAAAGAAATATTTGTAGAACTTCAAACATTTTCTCTGGGATCTTATAGCTGTAATAACCTTTAACAAAGGTTTTAAAGGGCTATTGTCTGTATTAGAAGCCCTAGATATAAAAATTGGGTCTTACACTTTACGAGGTTATGCAGCCATTGATCAAACTCGTATCGAGGGACTCAAAACGACACTCTTTGCCCAGTGCAAAGTTACAAGAAAAAAAAAATTCGAGCTATTAAAAGAGAAAAGTTGTTAATACTGAAAAACATGAAGGTGTAACATATAAATCTGGAGCATTTTAGGTAATATTATTTATTTTTTGAATAGTTATGTCTTTTAAATTCTTTAAATGTGTTTTTCTCAAAACTGTTTTTTTGATAAAATGTCGTAACTTCAAACATGATATCTTAAAATCTAATAATAAAGGTACATAGGTGAAACTTTGTACAAGTGTTTTTGAATACATATTCTAGAGAATGACCTATGGACTTAGTAAAATAATAATAATTAGTATTATTATTGCTCATGTTTTTATTAAGAAACAGAAAAATTTGTCGAAAAGTGATATTAGTAAGTTCGATTCATGATAACTTTTGATTCAAGTTAACAAACTTAAATATAATAGGTCATTCTCTAGTAAGATGGTCAAGAAGTAAATTGCAATGAAAAACTTTGAAATATGTAGATTTTTTTACGAAGTAGGGTGTTTGAAAAATATTAAAATTTTTTAAAATTTCTGTAAATTTTTTAAATTTATTAAAAGTGTGTTCCATATTTAATTTTAACTGAAATTTTGTATGTTATTAAGAAAAATGAATCTTATAATGCAACAAGATTTTTACATTTTGCAGTTTTTCAAAAAAGTTCTCCGAACGTAGTCGGATACCTTAAAATTATTCACTGGAATCACGATTTGTATCGTGTACAATAAATAATTATAAAAAAAAGGATTGGGGGGTAACTCAATAACTCCGCTCGACCGTATCGAGTGCGCGCCTGCTCCCGGGTTAAAACATGCTGAAGTCTTTTCGCTTTTTAAATATTAAAAATAATACAATTATTATTCATCGATATTTTTAATATCTCTTATTATGAACTTTAGTGCATGATTCAGAGATCATTGACTGATAAGGTTATGATGTTGTAGCCAATTTCTTGCAATCGGTTCAAAGGAGACATGTTGGCTATAATTACACTTGCTTAGTACTAATACTTTATAACAGAGATTTTTTTTTTCTTTTTTTTATATATCAGTGTTTTCTCAAACTGTGGGTCGTGACCACTTTACGAGGTGCGAGCATGTTGAAATGTCGAAAACAAAAAAGATTTAAAAAATAATTTACTTAAACTAAATAAACAAATTACATTCTGACAAAATAAAAAATAAAATACAATTTGCACTGATATATTATACTTATAAATGTATCAGTGCTACACAATGTTTTTAAAAATTAATCAAGCAATACTAAGTTAATAACAAGTTTAATAATTACCACTGAACCCATGAACTCTGTCAAATGTAAAATCCCATACAAAAATCACTTATCGGTTAACACCTCGTAAAAAGCTTATAATAAAAAATCCCTTGACTGCCGATGAAAAAGATACGTAATTCGCTTCCCAAAGTCAACCGTTTTCAACGTAGGCACGCGTTTGTGATGTATTGAGTGTGAGTGTGTGGGGAGGAGGAGGAATAAAGAATCAAATAACCTAAAATAATGAAAATCCTTCGCAAACACTGACAAGGTTCTTTTATTGCATTCAAGGCCTTCGGAATAATCTTATAGACAGCAGTGCACTGAAAAGGTCTTACTTTGGAAAGACGTATATATACGTCTCGGGAAATTGATGTTTTGGCTGATAGATACATTTATATATACTCCGGTTGCTCTTTAGAGGTTAAAGTCGTATCGTAGTTTTAAAAAAAAATCAATTGAATCTTAAGTTTTTGTGTAGTAGGATACCAAAAATTATATAGTCAACTTGAGAAACAGAAAGAGACAGCCACTGATAACACTTAGTTATAACAAAAATCTAACAGAATTAATACTGAACGAAATTCTTCCTTTGGACCATAACTTACAGTTGTATTAGACATATGTAACACATCTACCGATGATAGAATTTTGATCCGGTTCGTAATAAACGCACACAATTATCTTCAAGTAGCGATGAATAGTTATTAATAGTTTTATTCCAAATTTCAATGTCAATTTTTATATGCTGTATGTGCTTATAGACTGAATTTTCACGGCACACAAATATTTTTGTAACAAAAATGAATTGTTTTTGTTTTTATAAATATGTAACAAATACTTTTTATTATTACTTTTTTTGCATTGTTTTTAGGAAAATATATAGATATTTTCTTCTACACGATTTTAAAATTATGGAACATATCCCCCAAATATAACATATGTCGCATGTATTGTGACATGATATTTTTCACGGTTTCGTAAACGTATGTAAAATGAAAAAAAAAAAACAGTTGTGTGTACTTAGATACGGGATGCAGTTTTCGAAAGGTTTTTAAGACATTTACAAATTTATATGAACGCTATTATAGGTATACATATGTTTAAACGAAACAGTTTTTGATTCTGTGAGATGTTTCTAAAAGCCATTTCTGCAGACGACATCTAAATTATCTTAATTTTGATTGAAACAAAAGAAAACAGATGAAGTTTGAAGTGTAAATGTGTGGCTGGGAAGATTTCTGAATCGCTTACAACATTGCTTCCCTAGTTTGTAGAACACTTTTAAACCACATGGATGTCTGTTCAATAATACAATAGTAATGCTTCCCGATTAATCATGTAGGTTGACAGTTGGTTTATTGTCTTACATGCGAGAAGAGACGGTAGACAGCAAAATAAATAACAATTCACGTGCAACAATCTACTATATCGTGTTTTACTGTGGTCAGAATTTTGTCTAACCATGGTCTAGTAACACGACAACTATTTCAGTCTATGCCTTTAAAATCTGAGAATTAGAAATGACGTGATTTGTGAGAATGAAAACAACAAAAGAGAATCTGAATAGCAGGTAATTCTGTTCTAAGTAGCCATTTTTGACTCGTACACATTGGAGAGAGCACGAGTGCTTGCAGAAATCCATCCAACATTTTCGGTATATTGATGTATTGCAATACTTAAATTTTGTAAGGTACACGAAAACTATGTTTGAAAACGAAAACTTTAGACAAAGTTTTTTGAATCATTACAAAAATACTAGAAATTTCTTAGAGTAATACTACGTACGAATTTAAAAAGTATTATGCAGTATGAAAGCATCCAGTTTTGAAATAGAACCTTTTAAATAAGAATCAAATGGAATAATTTATATTAAAATAAAACAAAGAGTTCCACCAGATATAAGAGATCGCATCATTGACTATTGGTCATATATAAGGACCCTCGACGAATTTATATCTTAGCTCACACATTCATGCACTGAATTTTTGACAAAAATGAGATGCGCTAGTGAGAAATAATTACAAATATTTAAGATAAAACTCAAAAAACTATAATTATTGAACAAAAACTGGTACATATTAATAAGGTTAAACACTTTTTTCAAATTGGTGTTCAAAGTCTTAAAAAATAGGGGTAAACATTTTTGTACCACCACGCTTCAAACAGCATGATAGTTGAATTTAGATAATTTTTGTATATACACAAAATGCAAGCATTATATTTATATGTTTTAAATGATAAAATATGTGAAATAGCACATCAACTCTCATATCGGTATTGTAAATACATATATAACGCGTAACTATTTTGATAAGGTATTTAAAAACGAAGACATATATATATATATATATATATATATATATATATATATATATATATATATGTATATGTATGTATATATATATGTATATGTATATATATATGTATATGTATGTATATATATATGTATATGTATATATATATGTATATATGTATGTATATATATATATATATATATATATATATATATATATATATATATATATATATATATATATATATATGTACTAAAAAGCACGCGCGCGTGCGCAAAGCCCCATCATTAAAATTAATCTTCTTCAATTAGAGAAAAAAATACTTAGATTTAAAAAAGATTTTCTTAGTTATTTAGCATTTAGTTTTCTCTTAATTTAGCAATTATCTATAGCTTCATTATCCCAATGAACCATTAAATTCTTTTTACTACAAGTCAGCTGGGTTATCTATACTTCTTTCCCTGTTATTTTTTTTTGTTGTAAAAAGATCTGTGTATAAAATTGTGAATTTTGAGGTATTCTTTAAGAACTGTATACATAATATTTTACAGCATCCTTTAAATTTAAACCAGGGGTCGTCTACACGTCTCACTCTTGTCACATTTGGCACGTGGCACAACTCTGAGTGACAATCTACGCTACTCTACACATTTATCAATTTTTTGAGTGGATGGATTTGTAATAGACCTCATTTGATAGACATCTTCAAAATTATGACATTTATGAAATTGCGAAACAATTTGACAGATAACTCTAAAAATACATTTTGCAGCTGTTTTGTGTAAGAATTATTGAATGTCATTGCTGGAGGAATTTAATTGTTCGAAGAGAAAATTGCATGCACTCCCCTTTCCGCTTCAGGGTCTACATATCAAAGTAAAAAAAATATTTCCTCGCATGAAAAATTTTCCAGTCGCAAAGAAACTGTTTTAAAACTGAATGCTGAAATGTGTCAAATTAGATGTCACACGTACCCCTGATTTTGCGATGTGCGTATATCAGGACAAGCTCTGGGTCCACATTAAGATGTTTATTTATCTTTTTATGTAAATGTAATGAATATAAATGCGAGCATTATTATACACTGATCCATTTTTAATAAGACTAAAATTATACTATGAAAAATGAATACCTTTAATAGTCATCATTTACATGGGTATTTTTTAAAAATAACTTCTGCGGCGCGTAATTGCATTTATACCTACGTTCTGTTCAGTTCTTAAAAACATGTAAAAGTCCGTTTTGTGAGAACTTTATCAAAATCGCCTCCACAGTCTTTACATGCTTTTTGTTGCTTGCAAAACATTTGCCTCGTAATGGTTTCTGGAAGTTGAGGGAAACAGCCAGAAATCGCACGGCGTTTTATCAGGACGCATGGAGGGTGTGGTAAAATCTCTACGTTTTTTTTCTGCAGCGAAACATCCGGTACATAGCAAATATTGGTCGGACATTGTCATGGTGCAATGGGAAGCCATTTCGGACAATGACGTTTCATTCGTTCGGAGATAGTCGTTCGGGTAATTCAAGAGAATATCTAATTTCAGCATGGTGATGTACCGGGTTCACAACAGCGTGTTGTTACACAATTCCTTCATAACAAAGAAATATAGTCATAACTTTACCTGCCAATTTCACATTTTTTTTTGCTTTCTTGAGTAGGTGAAGATGGATGTTTTCCGTTCACTGCTCTGTTGTGTTATGGTTGGATCAGTGATACAACAGCAGCTTTGTCTGATGTGATGAGGGCATTTTAAGGGGACACAGTACGATTCAATTCGCAAAAATCGGTCAAACCGAATCTACATTTTTTTTTTTGCCTAAATAAAATTATTTATAAATCTTTCTACAACCTCACAAAATTTAAAAGTTTTAAACTTAATAACGCAAAACTATGATGGAATTTATGTTGAAGTTTTATCTCATCTCCATAGCAAATCAAAATTTTAAAAAATTAACTTATCTCAGAAAGATAAAATTACTAGTAATTCATTTAAAACGTGTATTTTTCTATTGTGCCAAATGCTTTGATTTTTCCCTATTTCAATAGTACATGTAACAAGGATTGATAAGCCTTTTAATCAATGCAATACTTATTTAAAAAGAAAAACTCATTGGACTTTAGAGCTTATAAATTTTTCTAAGGTATTTTCTATAAGCATTCATAAATAGGAGTATTGTACAAATACAAATCATGTCATCACAAAACGCATACAAACTTTTATTATACATAGTTTGACGTACTTGTAAATCAAATTTCATAAGTGTACGTAAATGTTTGTGGGGGAGGGGAGTAGCATTTTAAAATCACTTTACAAATTTTAAGTTTTCCTTAAAAATTTAAATAGCTAGTGTTTTTTGAAATTTTGTGCACAGAATCTGCTTTACATAGTATACACACATGGAAGACACCAAAAAATTTTTAAAAATCTTAAATTAAAATTTTTTGCTTAAATCAGGACCATGTCCCCTTAAGATATTGTCGCCTTCTTCTTTCACTCTTTAGTCATATCGTATCATATCAAGGTCTCCAACGATGATTTTTGCTTCCATTTCGACAACTGGTCGCGTCTCGTAGGGGCCCCGCAGACACGCTGACAGTTCAGCACGTGATACTCAAGAACATGAGTCTGTACACGCAATTTATCGATTGGTTGTGTTAATACAGACAAGAAAGTTTTCTTATGTCACAGAAATTAACATTCCGATGAGTGGTTTCGTGGCTGTAAAATTAGTATAATTACTTATTTAACAGCCTACGCATGTTATGCTTTTTTTTTTCTTATTTTTAATAAATATGTTTAAAACTTCATAATACACAGCTGGACAATTGCTAAGGACGGATCACAAATTGCTATGTAGCATAACATTAAGCGAGACATGAGGCCTAGTAGGATAAAATATAGTTGCCACACTGTTCAGACATTAGAATAAAGAATATTTATTATTCTGGAAAGTACAAAAGCTGTGAAACATCTGAAGAAAAAAAATGTTCATTTGATCTGCGTACGGAGAAATGGAACAATGCATCTAAAAGTCAGCAGGCACCTTAAAGAAAGGTATCAGTACGGGATATGTCCACCGTGGAGTGTGATGCAACATTCCACACGTCATGTAGCATACTTTTGCAGAACATTATCCAGCAGCTGTTGAGGCAATTTATCCCATTCCTCTGTGAGTGCACGGATGAGGGTGTTCTTGTTTGTCGGATGATAGTTTCGACCAGCAACTTTCCTCCCAAAGCATCCTACATTTTCAATGGGGTTTGGATCTGGAGAACGCGCTGGCCATACGAGACGTTGAATACCCTCGCTGTCTAGACAATCCTGTACAGCGAGTGTTTGATGACATGTTGCGTTGTCGTCCATAAAAACAAATTTATCACCAACAGCACCACGGAATAGACGAACATAAGGAAGTAGAACTTCATCAATGTATCGTTGGCCCGTCATAGTCCCATTCGCAACCACATGTAGGCGCGTGCGGCCATTGATCATGATGCCGGCCCACACCATGATACTGTATGTCGGATATCGGTCCTTTTCCTGGATATTTTCTGGACGATAAGCAGTACCACTCTCGTGCCAGATTAGTTGGCGTCTACAATCCGATGACAGACTGAACCTACTCTCATCTGAGAATAGTACGCATGCCCAGTCCTGTTGAGTCAATTGTGATGCTCACGACACCATTGCAAACGGGCAGTACGGTGCTGTCTGGTCAATGGAACACACACAACAGGTCTGCGTGCGTATAGTCCTCCTCCCCTCAAACGTCTGGCAACAGTTTTCGGGAGATCTGCTTTCCTGAGGCAGCAAGAAACTGATTTGCCCCCTGCTGAGCTGTAGTGCGCCTGTTTCTTTTTGCTGATAGGACGATATATCTGTCTTCTGCAGGCGTCGTACTTCTAAGACGACCTCCCCCGTGCTGTCTACTACACATTCCAGTCGTTTAAATGACTTCCACAGCCGTGAAACAACGTTGTGAGCGATGTCGAACTGCCTGGCAACATCTGTTATTTTTTTGCTCTTCTTCGATCTTTCAATAATTCGGCCACGCATAAAATCATCTATGTGATGTCGGAGAGACATGCCAAAAATTTTAAGTTCGTCTATTAAATCTTTCCTGTAAAACTTTGACTTGAAACAACAACTGTCCACACGCGTCAAAACCTTTAAAGCTCTTATGAACACTATCACGTGATGAACAGACGTGGGAAAAATTTGCATAATCATACTTCTTCTTACTAATATCCCGCACTTATTCTAATTTTCCACATTTTGCTTCCTTTCATTTTGTGGTTGCTACGGATGATAGTGTTATCCGTTCTTAGCAAATGTCCAGCAGTGTATATGTACAGTTTTAATTTTTTTAATTTTTTTTGAAGAACTAGCTACATTTTATGCTCTTTTATTTTTATGTTAGGAAATATCTTGCAATAATGCAAACTAATATAATATAAAACTGCAAGTATCTAAATTATTGACTTCTGTTCTCTAACTCTGCATGTATTATCTGGAGAATTCAATTGTTTCAAAAATGTCCTACTGTGTGGCACGTTGAATCCTATTGGTAGATCGGTTTGGAACGCCTCAGCTGAAATGTTGCCGCCACCTAATTCAAATGATATCCATTTTCTAATAAGTTGTATTATATAGTATTTTTTTTTTTTTTCCAAAAATGTTACCCATTATATTCAAAATCATTCATAATTTATAATTATATCAGTGAAACAAATAAGTTTTCCCCTATGTGTCATGGCAAAAATTGTTATTTATTGCTCCAATTAACTTAAATATTTATTTACTTTTCAGAGTGCATGTTTTGTGGACAGATAATGTAAATCTTTATTTAAAAAAAAAAAAATTTAATTTAATTATGTCTTAAGATGGAGAATTTAAATCAACACACAAAACATATTTGTACTTCAGTACATTGTTTTATTTTTATCTGTGTGTAACTATTCAAATTCAGTGGGTATGGGGTATTTTATTATTTATCTGTGTGTGTTTCTGTTTGTTTCATCTGGAACATAATCCCCACCCCATAATTTTATTCTTTGTTTCTGCATGTTTCAGTGATTCGATCGTATGTGGCGAAAAGAAAACTCTATTTTACGATTAATCACATTCAACGCTTTCTCTTAATATTTTTATAAGGTTCTGCTTTCCTTATTTCTTATTTACTGTCATGATTCTGATTCCGTGGAAGAGCCAATGCATATTTCTAAATCGAGAGTATTGATTATTAAGCCTAGACAAAATGGAAATGTAATATAAAATGAACTGATAACTTAACCGACTAGACACATTTTTCATGATCAGATGTCACGTGAAAAAGTATCTTTGAAGATTTCACATAAAGAAATATCCTACAATTTGACCGACTTATATCTAAGTATATGGTAGAATGTTTGTGTTGTATGAATAATAGTAATTTAATTTTTTTTTTACTTAATTGCTTAGAACAGGGGCACTCAACCTTTCTACTGGGCCGCTTATATATGTTAGTTATTTCACGCAGGTCGCAGCATGAGTATAAATAGGGAAGGGGGAAAGAAATTCTTTAAAACGAAGATAATATTGGAAATTTATATTGTGGAAAATTAATCAAAATATTATATATCCTGTTTTACCCTTTTTTAATTATCATTTTTTGTCACTAACACTAAATTAGAAACATTTAAAAAAACTCCTTCACAATTTCTACATCAGTAAACGGTTTCATATAATTACCGATAATATAACAAACTTCATAGGATGTCTGTGTTACCGCTAAAATATTACCACTGAAAACATTTTGTTGCTGTAGCAAAGATTATTCAAGAAAGCCTATTTATCACCTCTTGAAAGAAGTATTGGAGGAAAAGTGTCATTGAATGTTTCCTGTTTATTGGTATTTTTTAAATACAACAATTTCGTGACAAATCTGATCCATGTTGGTTTTTCACTATAAAATTGTCAACCTCCCGATCACCTTGAAACGATATATTTTCTTCGATAATTTTTCGCTTGCAAGATATAAAAGATAACTGCCCATAAAATTGTAGCTACTCCCTCTGTTGTTTGTTATCACTAATCGTAATCATTCCAAATAGAAAGAGAATATGAATTCGAACACGTACGAAAACAAAGCAAGAAGTGAGGTGATATATTTGATTTCTCGACAAAGAATTTCTCGCTAAATTTTTAGTACAATGTTCTTAAATAAGTAAATTCTTCAGAGTAATGGACCATATTCAGGCCACTTAAAAAGGATTGGTGGGCAACATGCGGCGCGTGAGCATCGCTGGCTTAGAACTTCAACAGATTCTGAGTTTTACCTGCAAATGAATTCCCAAAATTCTCGGGGAAACATACAAAAAAAAATGCTTACATTTGATCAAAATAAGTAGATTTAGTACAGAAATACTGATACAGAGAAATGCCACATTGTGGTGCTAGGTGGCGCTGTTGATTTGTATGAATGAAAGAGCTTTAATGACATTAATTTGGTTCACCCATGTAGCGGCCTGTTTTTCGAGCAATTTTCGGCAATTTGTTTTGAAAAACCAGTAACACGAAAGAACTTTAGGTTTTTTATGATTTATTTATATATGTGTTAAGTGTATGTATATTTCTCGTAGGATCTCATTGCTGTAGGAGGTATTTTTGACGACAGGACTTTTGAGCTCAGGATTTTCCTAATATTTTCTATTTAAAATTTTTTATTATTCCTCTCCTTGATAGATTTATAATGGTCTCTTTTCTCAATTTCTTTTTTGCGATTTTATTAGGTTCTACAACCCCGTGTTGTATTAGGCTTAACTTTTCAACTTGGATTTTTTTTCCTATTATTTCGAAAATTTCTGCTATACGGGGCAGGTTGGATCCATAAAGCATTGCTAACCCAAATTCGCTGGCCTAATTCAATGACAGCTGTATAAATCATCATAGGTCTCCAGTTTAGTCCAATAACTTTTTGTATCTACATTTGTTGTGTTTCCTGAATTCAAATTTATTACTTCTTTAGCCCTGTGAGTTCTAGTTATTCTTCACTTTTATTTTATTATACTATATACATATATATATTTCATGATTTTGAAGACAGAATCAGATTAAAAGTTTTAAAAAAGGAAGACCTTTATTCAATCATTTCTACATTTGCTCTGACACTGAGAGCAGGGAGGAAAAAAGCATGCCATGGTGGTTGTGGTAAGTATCGCGGATTTGGAAAGGGTAATTGAAAGTTAATGCTGGCATATGTTGACTATTAAATCTAACAATCTGGAATTAGACATGTTTATTGGCAAGGCCATATGCTCGGAAGAAATAAATGGGTGATTAGTCTGATACTTGAAGATGAAATGAAAAATACGAGTCAAGTGCTAGATGGGGAATTTAATTTTTAATCTAATTTAATTATCCTTTCATTTGCCCTCCCCAATTTTAAAAGGGTGTCATGGCGTGGTTTTTTTCTCTTTTTACAAACTTAATCAATTTTCAAGAAACACAAATAATACATAACATTATTTAGAAAGACATATTACACACAGTAGATATATTTAAGCAATATGAATACCAAAATCAAAATGCAATACAATAAACGAAAAAAACTATAACAACAAACACAGTAAGGACACTTCCAACATATTAGTTGATAAAATTGAAGATTAGCTTGTTCAAATCTATTCGACATCTAGAATAATAACTCGCGTTTCTCCTCCTATTCCTTCATAATAATATATTTGTATTATAGCTAGTAGATATTGTTTTTTAAAAAATTTACATTGGAAAATAATATATCAAACAATAAGATACTAAATATAAAAATACATGATATCATACAAATAATTAAATAATAATTTTGTATAAATATCTACCCTGACGCCATCTTAGTAATACCTTATATTGTTACACACATTTTGCATGTATGAAATACATTTTTTAAAAAGATAAAAATGAATATAGACACTAATAAAATGAATTTATTAATAATATGAAAACAGTGTCCAACACTCAACTTATATGCACTATTCAACACAATAAACAATATTATATTTCATATGTGTTATAAAATATAAAAATATAAAAATTATAAGAATATAAGAGCTCTTTTTTATTAATTTTGAGTCGGAAAAGTAGACCCACTTCAGCAATCACTTTAGTATTTATGAAAATTTTCTCAATATTCACTGTAACTTAACAATATCCCATACTATATTTTGAATCTTTCCGTAACCTTCTAAAAATTCGTTTCATAGACAAAAATTCTTGAGTCTCTCTTACATCACACATTCACTAATATAAACTGTATCACATTATTTAATTTTGAACACATCTCTCTGAGAAATCTGCGTGATCAAATCACAGATCTTCAAGGATGCTGATAAGAAACAATAAGAGGTATACATATCAAACTAAACAAGTTTGTCCTCTTAATGTTTCGAGACATATACAAAATTATAATGATTGTATTCTCCCCCTTATCCACTGTATAATATCCAAATATAAGCTTCAAGTTATTAAATTAATTTTAATTTTAGATAAGAAAAATTTTTAAGAAATAGTGAGGCTGGTATATTAAAAAAATAAAACATTTAAATGACAGGCAATAAGATTACTGCTGAATAAAATAATTAACAAATCAATTAAATTCAGTGGAGAAAAAAGAATGCAAGTGACTTTACTTTTGTTTCTTCTCAAAATCAACATCATTAGTATTAGAACCTTAGAGTCATTTCTTTAATAACTTAATTTATATCTTTCAACTTTAAAGCACCAATTTCTATCATAACTGTTAATTCATTCGACATATTAAGATAAAATTATGAGAAGTATATTAAAACTTCTTAAAATTTTGTATGACAAAACCTATATATTTTGTTTTCTCAATTAAAATATAAAGAAAATATCTCATTTAACATAACTATATTATAAAAATATAATATCATATATTATCCTTTTTTGCCGAAAAGTCTTCTTAAGCAGAACTCAGTTACTTCTGTATTACGTAAGAGGTTTCTTTTAGTTATTATCTTCTTCTCATTATTATGGGTATTTTGTTCAACGTAATTCAACTGAAAATTTTCAGATGGATGAAAATGTCTTAAACGAACTCAATGAACCAATTCAGTGTCAGTTTTACTAAGGGCATTGGGTCTATCAATTTCAAATAATACATCAGAACATTTTCTTAAAACGGTATAAGGACCTGAATAAGGGGGACTTAATTTCCTTGTATTGGTGTATTGAAATTCTTCATACATTACTAAGTCACCAACCTTGAAATCAGCTTCCTGAAATTTTTTATCTTATCTAATCTTATTTATTTTATAATATTGTTCGGTTCCTTCTTTGGCTAATTTTCTTGCTTCTTCTATAAGGGAGGATATATCTCATTATCTTTCAGCGAAATTTCGAAAGGTAGATTACCATACATTAAATAGGTTGGAGGGAAACCTGTTATTGTATGTGGAGTTTGGATTATACTGATGGGTTACTTTTTTTCTAGAATTTTGTCCATGGGATTTTATTTGAACTATTACTAATTTCACATTTTAAGCGGGTAATGATGGTTTGATTTACACGTTCAACCTCTCCATTGGTTTGTGGTCTGTGAGAAGTAGTTAATAATTGAGTGACACATTATTATGTTTTAAAACATGCTTAAATTTTGAAGAGGTGAACGTAGTATTTCTATCACTAAAAATTTTTCCAGTACATGATTTTGAAAGATTTGTCTTAAACAATTTATATAAGTATCTGTTGTTGCATTTTTGATGGGAAAGTCCTAATGTACCTAGTTGCAGGATCAATAATAATGTGCAAATATTTCTTAACAAAGTTGTAGTAATTTAAACCACCTAGACTATATATCGATAGAAGTTCAAAGGGTTTTTCACAAAGGGAAATTATTGCATCAGTCCGTATTTTTTCTGATGTGACTTATTTATTTGACAAATTTCACAGTGTTTCACATAATTTCGTATATCAGTAATAATGTTTATCCACACAATAATATTGTGGTGATATTAATTTTAAGATGGTAGCTACACAAATGGCCAAATTTTTTTATGAGTTTTTTCCATTAATTTCACTCTTAGAGCTTTGGGTACAATTATTTTAGCTAAACCTTGTCTTTTATAAACAAAAAAACACCATCTCTCTTAAAACATTTAGGAGCTGATGTATTTTCTATATTTTGAAAATGACTTATTTCATTGATATCTAATAAAGGTTCTGGAGATGTATTAATCATATGATAATCAATAGGATTTCTTCTTAACATATCAGCTTCAATATTAGTGCTACCTTTCTTATATTTTATATCAAAATCATACATAGAAACTTTTAAAGGCCATCTAAAAAGTCTACCCAATAGATTTTTGAAATTTTTAAGCCAAACTAGTGCATTATGATCGGTATGAACTGTGAAATGAGATCCATGAAGATAGCAATGGAATTTATCTAAACTATCAATTATAGCTAAGCATTCTAATTTAGTTATTGTATAATTAATTTCATAATTTCTAAGTCGTCTCGAGTGGAATACAATCGGATGTTGATTTCCATTGGTTTTTTGTTGTTTGAGGATACATGAGATCGCATTTTTCGATGCAGATGACAGGGATAATTTAGATTGAATATAGCTAAAATGGGCTTTGAAATAAGGCTGCCTTTAAGTTCTTGAAAACATTGTTGACATTCTGGGTTCAATTCCAATTTTGATTCTTTTTAAGAAGATTATTTAAGGACATTCTTAATTTTACACATTGAGGAATGAATTTATAATAGACATTGATACTACCAAGAAATCTTTGTAAATACTTTACATTTCTAGGGGGTAAAAGTTTTCTAATTATTTCGACATTTGTATTATTTTGAGTGTATGACCCTTGTTTTATTTCATATCCTAAGAAATCAATTGTATCTTTGCCAAATTTACACTTTGAGAATTTTAACTTAACATTTTCTATTCCACAAATTTTAAAAATTTCCTCTAAATGTTTTGCATGTTCTTCAATTGATTCCGAAAATACTATTATATCATCAAAATAATTTAATGCAAATTTTATTTGGTATTTATTTAAAATCTGTCTAATAGCTCTTGAAATATAGCTGGGGAATTTTTATATCCAAAAGGCAAACGATTAAATTGAAAAACCGTAATTTGATGTAAATGCAAGATTTTCAGATTCCTTATCATCTAATTTAATGTGCCAATAACCACTACATAGGTCGATGGTTGAAAAAATATTTGCATGCGTTAATTTGTCTATTCGGGGAATTAGCTATGTATCTAATTTTGTAATATCATTTAGCTTTCTGTAATCGATACATAATCGTGTACGAGCATTATCCTCTTTTTTAAAAGCCAATGTTATAGGGGTAGCGTAAAAACTATAAGATGGTTTTATTATTCCTGCTTTTAATAATGCATCTAATTGCTTTTTTATTTCCGTATCATCTTTAAAAGATGTCCTATATGGTCGATTTGCAATGGGTAATTCTGAGATAAGTATTATTTTTAGAAGAATTACATTTTAACTCGCCCACATGAAACTTATTTTTAGCAAAGACATGTTTATATTTATCAATAATCACATTAATAATATCATAATCACTATTAGGAATTATTTCTATATTAAACACATTATCAGTTTTCTTAGTGATAATTTTTATTATTACTACATTTAAGAGTTTCATTTTCTTTAATATTTTCTTAAATTCATAAATTTTTAATTTTTTTTTCTTTTTCTCTTTTTATAATCACTAAAATTTTAATATTTAATTCAAAAATACTCAGTTTTATTAGAAATTATTAAATATTTCAGTTCTACATTTCCTATGAGGAATTTAATATCTTCAATAATTTATTCTATTTTCAATTGTAAAGTAATTGCCTCACTCACCTTAACTTCTCCATTGATGGTGGTAATTTTTGTTTTTGATATACTCTACATTGTGGTGTCCCTTGATTTGTGATATTATATTTTTGGAATAATATTGACACTTTTATCCTGTATCCAAGAGGACTTCAACTTGTTTGAAGTTTATTATTCCCCTGGATAATCATAAGTTCTCCTGTTCTATGAGGTTGGACTACTGTATAACTTTTTTGTGTTCTTTTGACGTGGATAGAAAGTGGGAGCATCCGTTCAGAAAACTGTTGGTCGTTGCTGCAATCGCCAGCTCCTCGGATATAGGGTCGGCCGCTGAAGAGAAAAATGGTTGATGATATGAAGGTGATAGAAATTGAGGAGAGTAAACATTGTATCTTGAACCGGTTATGGCATCCGGATGTTGAGATTGATCATTTCTCCAATTCCATCCACCATACTGTTGTCTACGGGCAAAATTGATTCGTATGGTGAAGTATTCTTGTCACTGGATACTTTGGATATATAATTTCATTCCGATTTGATTTGATTTTCTTGGATATCTAAATGTTTAATTTTTTCCTTCAGTTCCATGTGGTTGCAGCTTCGTAACTGTAGTTCTATGGATCTGTTTTCTTTTAATCATTTTATTATGTAAAATTTTTCAGCTTCTTCCATGTTTATCCGGGATGCGATTTCTTTTATTCTGTAGAATTATTCTATGTGGTTCTCTTTTGGTGTTTTTTTCTGTTTTAGATAATTGAAGATGAATCTCCGCTAGATTGACTTGTGTTTCGAGTTCACGTATTAAATTATTTTTCAGTTTGTAAAAACTTTTAGAACCGATTTTGATTTGATACAAGTCTTCACAGCTCCATCTACTAACTTGGTTATAAATAGGATTTTCTGTTTCTCTGGTATATCGAAGATCGCACGTACTTCAAAAAATTTCTAATGAATGTTTGGATGGGTATTTCAGGTTATGTTTTTGGAAAAAGTCTGTAGATCTTCAAATCAAATATCATTTTTAATAATGATTATAGGTTGTTTGAATTTTCTTCATCTGTATCTAAATTCTCTTATTGCTTAATTTTTATTTTCGTTCTTTGCTTCCATTTTTGAAGTATGACTTTCTGAATTTTTTGGGAGAAAACGATGATTCTATTTC
>BMAU01014236.1:0-102256 GCA_019973935.1 Trichonephila clavipes | reverse complement strand
GAACCGGTAAACTAAAAAGAATCTGTTTGGCAGATGCCTAGAGTGTTATCTCAAAGCAAGGTTATACGAAAACTGTGTATAAATACACCCAGTTCTTTTTTTTCACGGTAGATACGTTCCGTAGAAAACTGTGTAAAATACATGTGACAAATGATGAATTTGGAGATATGTTCCACAACTTAAAAAATTCATGCAAAATGAAAATTATTTTAAAATTTTTCCAACAACCCGTGCAAAAAAAAAAGTCGTAATAAAAGCCATGATACATATTTATGAACAAAAATACTTCATTTTTCTTCCGAAAAAATTAAAATTAGTGATTGAAATAAAAATTAAAAACTATTATATTTGAAATCAGGAATAAGACTACAGTGTGGAAATCGTTTAACACGAAAGTGAAGGGACTGAAATATTTTTACATTAAAAGAATCTCGTGTAAAAAGCATAATGCAAGAAAATCATATCTTTTAAAAAAATTAAGTTCATTACAGCATATTATTTGCATAGATATGTATATATGTACGTATTTAATAAAAATCAATTAATAACAACGATATTTGATGCAAAAAGTTGTGAAAAACAAACATTTATCAAATTTTTAGTACAGGATCAGATTTTTTTTTTTCTTTCAATTGTCTTTTTTTTAGCAATAAATTGTCAACAATTGTTCGATGTCGGCCATTTTGTTATTGATTTCACCTTTGGAATGTAAGCGCACACTTTTAATGATATTCCTCATTTCGGATCATGTTTGAACAGCTGTATAATTCATATAATTTTTGTCGTCGGAATCTGCATCAATGCGATATTTTTTGAGATTTGAACAAACTTTAAAAATGCCTTTGTCTGCCATAAATTAGGGCTGTACACACATGATCATCTTCTACTGCAGCAAATTCTTCCGATGTTGGCTCTGCGTGGCTCGGTTTTCCCATTTTCTTCATTTCCAGAACCGTAATCTGTTCACGTAACCGATTTTCATTTTGTGTTAAGAGAACAAAATGCTTTGGCAATACATAGTCATTTATCGAGACCGATGTATTATTTCCTGCCAACCTATATTTTATTCGCGTTAAAAGCATTTCACTGTTCTAACAACTATTCACCGCTACTTGATAACAAGCGTGCACTTTTTGTTACGAATTAGATCAAAAATTCTATCATCTATAGATGTGTCAGATATGTTAATCAAAACTATCGGTTTTGATTCAAATGAAGAATTTCGTTCGTTATTAACGGTCTCAGTTTTATTTCTTTATTTTTTATATATCGAGTTACTTGTATAACTCCCAATATCCCGCCTCCCAAAACTTATGATTACGTTGACATTTTAATGCACGCTATATGTAAGGATCAAGAGTAAAAAAGTATTGCTTCATACTACCAGCAAATTATGCCCTCGCGAATTAAAGGAGCTTCAAATCCCCTTCAGCTTCAACATTATACAGTTTTTGTTATCATAAACTGTCATAAATTCAACCAAATCGTTCTCATTCAGGATGCATGAATCCCCACAATTTTAAGATTTTTCATATAAAATTTCTCATGAATTCCTTCCGTAGTTTATGAAAAAAAAATACCATAAAAAGTGTTTGTTCTTTAGATTTTGTGTAATATGAATAAGTAGAGGAATGAAAGCATTTTATAAAAAATAATTTATAATTATTTAAAAATGTATCTAAAATATATACGATGCAAGTTTCTTATATTGCATTTGTATTTTATTTTTTTCCCTTCCCTCCTCCTACATAAAAGAAAATACTTATTTCGAATGCAAGTCATGATTACAGGAAAGTCCCGAATTAAAAATGAAAACCCACTTATCGCTCGAAACATCCTCTTTTTCTTCAGTCCAGTTAACTTTTTATCGCCTTGATAAATTTATAACAAACCGAGTGAAATTCAGACTGCAAAGTGATTTTTTTTACTACGAACTAAACTCTCGACAGTTTTCTTTTTTTTCACTTTTACTTAAATTATTAGTGAAATATTTTTCCACTAAGCATTTTCCGTAAACATCCACAAAAACTGACATGAAACTTTAACTCGTGTTTTTACTATACATTATAGATTTCCGATATTTTTTGCGTCATTTATCCGGTGATGTTTATTTATTTATTGCAAGATTATTGCTTAGTTGAGCACAAATATCTTCTGGAATAAATACATTTATTTTTTTTTCCCTCAATGCTTTGAGAATTGATATACAGGACTTTATATTACAAAGCTAAAAGCAAAAAATTAGTTTTGGGTGATGAAGTGGTTACGACAATTTATTATAAATGATACAAAATGATAACAAAGTCAATTTAATAAGAAAAATTCTAAAAAATATTTATTTAAAAAGTATTCGACTACGTTCGGTACCGTGATTTTTCAAAGCATATAAATGGATAATATTTTGATATTTAGTGTCAATATTATAAAGGAATATAAAAAGTTTTAATAGTTTACAATAAAAAGTATTTAAGTACAATGTTTTGATAAGAATGGCCAACTTTCAAAATATTCCCCTTTTGTGGAAAATGCTTCCATTATAATAATATTTTGTCTTAAGATAGACCTCTGTGCAGAGTCTCAACTAGATTTTTTAAAATACACTGGCCTCAAAAAAGTTAAGGTACAACATGTTTTTCGAAGCTCACCATAAAAAAAATTGCAGTAACAATAAAATTTGATAATAACAAAAAAAACATTAATGCAAAAACGATTGCTAATTTTATAGAAAAGAACGTATATTTAAGTGAGAGAAAATATGCAAATATCAAGCTTTCGGTACCTTGTGTTGATTTTTCAGTTGTTGGCAGTTTCGGTTATAAGAAAATGTCTCAGAAAAATAATATAATGGAAATTTGTCGCAGGCTGATGCTGCTAAGATGTGTCTCGTAGTGTTGTTCAGCGACTTTGGGATCAATACCAATGCGAATTCTTTGTCCAGAAGACCTGTTCCAGGCCGACCACGAGCTACAACACCTGCAGAAGACCGTTTTCTAGCACGAGAGTATCTTGCAGACCACTTTCAAGATCATTTACTACGGTGAAATCGTCTTCATGTATGCAAGAAGACCAGTTGTGTGCGTCCCCTCAACGAATGCTGGGCAAGAGAACATTTTTTGGACAAAAATGACGACGAGTCCAGATTTTGGAGAGTGATTCAGGGCGTCTAAAAACAGCGCAGAAATACCATTAACACTGTTGAAAAATATTTATAGTCTGTTTACCTCGACCTGACTGTGCAGTGTTCCAAGGAACTAGAATCTTTATCGAAATATATAATATGCTGCTAGAACGTGGGATGATAATGCACGACCCCTCCATGTTGTTTTAAACAACGAATGGAGGCCAGCTCGATCGATTTTGGCAGAGGGTTGCTGCTTTGAATCCTCCTCCAAGGTCGTTACATGAAAAAAACTCTGTGTCTGAGTCCTTCTATTCCGGTGTCCGAACAATGATGGGGAAATTATTTCAAAAGGTTTTCTCCAAGAATGGACTTTTCCGCAGAGATTGCTTTTTTGTTATAAATCGTTTTTGCAATACACTTATACAATAAAAAATTATTTAATGCATATCCTCCAAATTTTTTTGTTTCTTACATTCATTCATTTGCAAAAATAATGCAAATTGCGAATTTTTCAAAAAAATAGTTGAGCCTCTGCACAGAGGTCTGACCTATACACAGGCAAAATATTATAAGCATTGAAGCATTTTTCACAAAAAAGAAGAACATTTTGAAAAAAAAGTTATTCTACGTTAATTTTTAGCCGAAATATTGGATTTAAATACTTTTTTCGTGTCGAAATGTCCTTAAAACAATATTATACATGTATTCAAATCTAAGTGATACTAAATATCATGAAAATTATCCATTTATAGCCTTTTTAAAATCACGGTTCCAAACGTAGTCGGATAGCTTAAAGCGTATATAAAAATTCCAAAATACAATTTAGAGTTACAAGCTTATTGGATATAGCAGCAGTAGTAGGTTATTTTTAATCTAACCTCCCAAAAATTACTTAATTTAGCATATACGAGTATTTAGAAATTCTAAATATTTTGCTTATTACCATCTATTACAGTAATCAGGAAACCATGACACGCGTGACGCATGTATCATGCGATACAGTTATCAGTGACGCTTTTCATTGCTCTACAAATTTGTCAATTTTTAAGTGGATAACTGTTGATAAATTTATAATGTACTTTTTATTTTACAAACATCTTCAGAATTATGGACAGAAGTCAGAAAAATCGGAAAGATAACTTCAAAAGTTAAAAGTACAGTAATTTTGTGAATCAGTGAATGCCATTTCTGAAAGATTTAATTGTTTCCAAGGGAAAATTATATATACTCTTCTTTCCACATTTAGTTCTATATTATATATATATATATATATATATATATATATATATATATATATATACATATATATAATATATATATATATATATATATATATATACATATATATATATATATACATATATAATATATATACATATATATATAATATATATACATATATAATATATATATATACATATATATAATATATATACATATATAATATATATATATATATATATATATATATATATATATATATATATATATACATATATAATATATATATATATATATACGTTTTGAATCGAAATTTCCATACCACATGACCTCAAATCAAGGAAAGGCAGCAATTTGCAAAGGATGTACCACCACCTTCACAGATACCGGCTCTCATTGATCATAGAGGATACAAAGTTTGCCACCTTATCATGGCTTCTCCTATTGCCAATTTTGATCGGGTTATTGTCTTTTGAAACGCTTCACATACTGCGTGTGTGGCATTCATTTTTTCCCTTTCTCTTTTCATAATTATCTTTGTCTTGGATAATTTATTTGGATATATCGAATCCCTTATGGTATCAATATTTGTTTCAAAACATATATATATATCTACGTTTTGAATCGAAATTTCCATACCACATGACCTCAAATCAAGGAAAGGCAGCAATTTGCAAAGGATGAACCACCACCTTTTACAGTAAAAAATCTTAACTCATATGTAAAATATTTCAAGTCCTCAAAGAAATTGTTTAACAATAGAACTCAGAATCGTGTAAAGTTGAAAGTTACAAATTATACCACTGATTTTATAATATGTAAGTCACGAATGTTATTAAAATTTTTATTTACCTTTTTATTTAACTAATGAAGTGAAGTACGTATATTTGTACTTATGTTGTCTATTTCAAACTAATTGTCATCCAAACTAAACGTGTAGACAAAATTTCAGCTCAGTCGGTTGAAGGCATCAGCTTCAAAATTGAGTTGTAAGATTCCACCCAAGCAAATTACTTTAATTTATTACTTTTTAACTAATAGCGTTACGGGAATAAAAAAGGCAAAACATGACGTAAGACGTAAAGTAGCAGAAATGCTACATCCTTACTGCATCCAAGCAATTGTGAAGTACCCACATAGTTTATCATTTAGTCATGTATATCAGCAGATGGTATCGGCCGCCTTCATACCATTGATGGGACACGGAATGTCATAAAATACATTGACACCATTCTAGAACCTAGACTTCTGCCTGGCATTGAGGATATTTTTCCAAAAATACTTCATTTATTTTCCAGCAAGATTCTGCTCCTTGGTACACAGTTAAGTAATTGAATGACTGGTAATGTGTTAAGGTCATTGAATCATTGTCTTGGCCAGGAAATCCTGATCTCAATCCTATCGAAAACTTGTGGCACCGTTTGAAAGCTCTTGTCCAAATGAGGTACCCATGACATAAAAATGAAATAATTGAGACTATAATTTTTTGTGGGGTATCATGCAATAACGAATAAAGAGCTTAAAAATATTTTAGCTCAATGAAACATCGATGGGAAGCTGTAATTTAATATAAAGACTATTCCATTAAAATTGATCACTCACTGTTATCATCAAAATGTAATGTATATCGATAGTTATTGCAGCATAACTTGTTTCACGTTTCAAATATATGAATTATGTTTTTTTATTTGAATTCAGTATTAAATTATTTTTAAGATGATGTAAAATACTCTGCATTTTGTGATACGTGAAGTTTTTATAAGCATACAAACTTAAAAAACATAGTCATTTAAAAATAATGTTCACAATTTTGGCCACCATTGCAAGGTGACAATTTGTCACTAGAGAATGAATATTATAACGCATTAAATGCCAATTTGTGCATAGCGTTATCATATGTTATTGTTGAAGTGCATAATAGATACTCTTTTACACAGACGTATGATGTTAGTATCCAAATAAATATGTTTTACTACTAAAGCTTTCAAAAACACTTTAAATGTAAATAATTTTATTTGAACACTTTCTCTGAATAAGATAACGTGAAAATTTAAATTAGGTGTACTATATATTGTCTAGGCTTTCAAACAAGAGTGAGAGAGATAAGACAGATTGCTAGCGGAACGGTTTAACCAATTTGCTTGATGGATATTATTGTTCATTCAAAGTAAGATGATAAAAAGCAACATCCCGTTGTCATACTCATGTTTACTTGAAATAATTTCTAAGCTACGATATACTTGTTATAAATAATACATTGTATGAAGTTTACTGCAAAATAAACAAAACACTCGTAGAAACTCAAATTATATATATATTTTTGTTCCAGTGCTTTACAAAACGGTGTGTTTGAGAATTAAGTATACTATGTATTATGTTCTTGTTTGTAAAAAAAATATGATGTGTAAGGTCCAAAGTTTATCATCTTTGAATTTTCAGTGAAACTGAAATTTAAATTTTGAAAAAAAAATATCCAAACTAATTTTAGATAATCTTTGTACCAGATAAAGAAATAACATATTACATTTATAATTAGTTTAAAAATTGTTAGGAACGCGAATGTAATATGTAACGCTTCTACTACGTGTAACACCCACACACACACACACAACTTATGAGATTTCTTCCATTTTATTCAACGACCATTTCCTGTATTTGTCGTAGCAGAAAATGATCTCCGTTAATGCTGGTTAGTTTTATTAATGTTCATAAATTACTGGATCTTATTCTGAGAAAGGTGACAACACATAATTGGATTATCGCACCCTATCATTGTGAACAAGATGCTAACAAATGAGAATCGATTAGTTCCAGGCAGTTCTATTCCTTGTTACCGTACAGGGCCATTAATCAGCTTAAATGTGTTTGAAGGAATATTTGTGAGCCGGGAATTATCATGAAAAACGATCCAGAAAGGATATTGTATTCTTTATGTTGATTTTCTAAATTAAATGTTTCCCTTTGTTTCTTTTTGAGGAACATTTATAAGAAAATTGTTTTTTAAATGTATATATTATGTCACTTGACCAAAATGTTTTAATCGTAATAATATACTACGTGAGTTAATAAAACAATTGTGCTGCTCTCAAAGTATTTCAATAATGCTTTCTAATATTCCTGCTAGATATTCCAATTCATTCAATCAGAATTCATCTATCTATCCGTGTGGTCAGACTAGGAGCCTGCTTGTAAGTATTGGCAGTCGTCTTCTCACATCATACAAGTTTCCTTGTAGTAGCATGACATACTTTTCAACACGGCTTTCACGTAGCACATAACTTAGTACAGTGCTTCTCAAACTTTTTAATATCCGCGACCCAATTTTTAAAGATTATTTTCGTAGCGTCCCCCTTCCATACACAATGACAATGTATTGAATTCAATAATAATATACTTTGATGCTAAAGCTGCAATGCGGCTTTAATTCTAAATCGCACCAATTATTAAGATATAAGTAATAAATTTTCCATGCATGACAAGCCCATGGGACACAAGTAATTATTAAACTTGTTCTTAACTTAGTGATCATAAATTAATTATCAAATACTGTGTGCAGAACACGGCACATCTATAAGTGTTTAATATTAGTGTAATGTGTATTTTATTTTTATTATGTCCGAATGTATTTGGTTTTTGTTTCCTTTCAGTAAATTAATATTTTTAAATCTTTTATTTTTGACTTTTAGATATGCTCGTGCCCCACCCCAAATAAATTTACCATGCCCTCATAGGGGTCGCACCCCACAGTTTGCGAAGCGCTGACTTAATAGAATAAAATAGGTTCACTCAGAGAGGGGCACCAGCTCACTCTTTCGCTTATTCTCTCTCCTGCATTGGCATGCTCTGTCCTAATTTAGGTGGGTTGGAACTAACTGACCCTAAAAATTCTTACGCGTTAGTAAAGAGTTCGCTCTATTTTTATTTACTGCTCCCTTAAATTTCAATTTAAACTTTCAGGTCTGACACACACACATATATATCTTTGTGACAAATATGTTATGTATAATATGATAAAAAATAAAATAATAAAAGACAAATTGTAATTCCTACAAAGCTAAGAACAGAGTGAAATATTGGACTGTTGGGAACACATATCAAAACTCACGCACACGAAAAATATCAGTAAAATAAATGTGGCAAAAAGAATATCGTACTGAAATCGGATAGCTAACAAAAATTCCAATAATCTGGAGTAGAGCTATTAAAAATTGAAAATAACGAACGAGCCATTGGATTAAGATGGAAATCTATTTATGATTTCTAAAGCTGTCACTGAATTAGGCCAGTGAATTAGGGTTAAGCAATGCTAAATGAATCCACCTTCCTATACAGCAGAAATTTTCGACATAATAGAGAAAAAACAGCACCATATTGAAAATTAGGCCTATATCTATGGGAGGAGCACAAGACAGTAAAATAAATAAATGTAGGAATAGTGATAATAGAAAGGTTTCTCATGTAAAGATGAATATTAAGAGAGAAAATTTCATAAACAATTAACAGTAATATTTCTAATCAATTATATTATTTAAAATTCTAAGAAGGAAGTTATTGTTAAAATAATGAATGTGTTATTTTACAACATACATTTCTAAAGCCATATGCGTTTGAATTTTTATAAAAGTTCTTCCTCTTTTAATTTATGAGACATGAAAGAAATCATTTAAAAAAAACTTGAAAATATTGGGAAAAAAATGTTAAAATTTTATGTTAAATGTTGTTTATTTTAATGTTTCTTAATACAGCAGATGTAAATACTTCACAATACTTCTTTATATATATATATATATATATATATATATATATATATATATATATATATATATAAATAGGAAGAGTTTATATGTTTGTATGTTTCAGTTGCTTTGTCGAAAACTAAGCAACTCAGAAGTATGACGTAGAAACAACAGTTTATTATGCAATTAACGTCAAAGGAATTCTTTAAAAATTTTCTAAAATTTAATTTTCAAGCGATTTTCCACATTACGGAAGGTGTGACGTCATATCATTATTTCTACGAAAACTATTCGAACAGTTTTTGAGAAATTGCTGCATATTTTATTTTGAATATATTTATTTTATTTGTATTTATTGGTTTATTTATTCTTTATGGGAGTTACAATTGTTTTTCGAACAAATCATCGTAAAAATTGTTCTTGAAAAATGTTCATTGTTGGTTCATTTCAGGATTTGTTTACGTATGAATTGCGATGTCACTCAATATGAATTCATCTTCATTAAGCGTTTTTCTTAAAAAAGCGTACTTTATCTTTTTCTGTTATTCCAAACAAAAAGTGCTGTAATTTTTCTCTTCTCAGAAAGTTTTCAACTTTCATTCATAGTTATCAGTACACTCTTTACTCATTGGCGCCATTGTGTGTGGGCCAAAGCCTAAAGCACAATAAAGTCGCCAGCCAACGTCAAATGAAATATTCCCGATGGTATAACCTTTAATACCATATTTTCAAAATAGGTCAGTAACGCCGTTTTCGTAATGCATGAAAAGTAGGTGGAAAATGAATGAGAAAAAAAAAATTTATGAATATTTTTAATTTGTACATTTTGTGCTGTCGCTAAGAGCGCAAATTTGGCGATTTTTGCGCCTGTGAAACGAAGAAATACCAATTAATGAAACTGTTGCTATGAGCAAAAAGAATACCTGATGGTTTAAAGTGTAGAACAGTGGACTCTCTCTTTGTATACACTGCCTTACAATGGTTCTAACATTAAAAAAACATGTTTGCTATAAAAAGCTGAATTTAAGTCATTTTAAAATTTAACCCATGGGAAGAATGGATACTTCAGATAGTAGTTATATATATTTCTAATAGAACATTCAAACTGCCAGAAATAAGCAGTCGTGGCAATAACTATGGGTAAGAATTTTTCAATAACAGATTTACATTAATAAATTTTTTTAAGATGAACTAAAGCATAATTGTTTTTTCCGCTATTCTTAACTCAATTATTTTAGAATAAAATCGTAGACTGTCGGTTTTCTTCTGGATATAACTAAATCAGTTTTTTATCACATTTTTATGCTAACGGAATGATCGGTAATTGAAAATTTCAGAAAATACTTGTTGTTAAAATTAATAATATGCTTAGTTTTTGTAATATATTAAATCAAAAATGTTTCCTTTTTTATTGCTTTAAATTAATGTTTCATAAACTAAAGCACTTTGTGTTTGTAATTGAAAATATAAATTTTGAGGGAGATCTTATTCCCGGGGGGAGAAGGAGAGGAAAATTATTTACACTTGAAAATGTTCATGCAACGCTGGACTGAATGGATGGAATAGAAGACTGTCTGACTAGGAAAAGAAGTGCAACCAATTTGGAAAAGAAAATTTTAATTACAGAATTAAAGAAAACACTCACATTGACCTCGTGCAACACAGAAAGGCTGACGCCAAGAGGGAAGGGGCAAAAACCCAATGGGAATAAAGTAATATACTCGGCAAAAACCCGCAATGCCAGGCTAAAAGGATAAAGAAAAATCTCGTTAGACTGGGTAAAGAAGTGGAAGGAAAAAAATTACGAAAAATGAAATTTTAAGGACATATTAATATAGTAATCACACCCACCCCTGAACTGCTGCTATTAATTAAAGGGGAAATTTATACAGCCAAGAAACCACGTGCAATGCAAGGCTATTATTTTAGATTCTTAGAAAGTAATATTTGTTAAAAATAATGAACGTACTTAGTTTTTGTAATATGCTTAGTTAGCATCAACATTTTATTTTATTGCTTTAAAATAATATTTTTACAACTAAAACAGCATTTTAAAAAATTGAGAGAAATTTGAAGAAAAATTTTAGAATTGCGGGGTGAAAAGAGTTTCCAATTCAAAAAAGCCCCTGCAAAGCCGGGCTAAAAGGATAGAAAGGAAACCTGTCTGAAAAGGAAAATAAGTAAAAGAAATTTCAAAGAAGGAAAGTGTAATGACATTAATACAGAATCACACACACACCAGGAAGTTCTGACACCAAGATGAGAAAAGGAATTTCCAAGGACGATACATAATGTATTCGAGAAGGCATGTGCAACTCCAGGCTATGCAGCTAGTACATATGTATAAATATTACCTTACCATTTCTGTCAACTATTTGTGACGAAGCCGATCACTTCCCCTCAATTACTATGGACACCTCGCCCTTGCCGCCAAAGTTGCGGAAATTCCCCTCTATTCATTAATTCCTGGAAAGGAAGTTCGGAACTTGGTCCTCGGCGTCACAAGAGACGCAACAACACTGTGTTTTGTTTACACCCGATCCGGTGACGGCCGCGCGTCTGGAAACACACAATGTACTCAGACATCGGCGCCCGTGGGGCTTGAGCTGGAATGTGTCGAAACGGATGGGAAAGGTTGAGTGACAACAGGTCAAAAGAGCCGAGTCCGAAAGGGGCGGAAAAGGAAACATCTGTGGATATATATGGGAAGTGAGAGGGTCAGAAGAGAAGAAGAGAAGACTTGGCGTTTTGGAGGGTGCTGAGTTAAAGCCCCTGGCAGCGATAAAAGATTGTTTTTGGAGGGTTTTGTGTGAGCCCCTCGCAGCGATACGAGTTTTTTTTAGAGAGAGCGGTTGTGAAGCTCCTCCCGCGAAGTGACTGATTTTTTTGAGTTAAAAATAAAGAGTTTTAACTAGCTGTGCAAAGTCATTACATATTGCATATATAATGAAAGGAAGTGAATTAAGATTGTTTCAAAACTAATTTTCAATGAACTAGATTTTCTAATGAAGAAATTATAAAAAATATAATCCAAAAATATTTTTGGTGCAGAAAAAGCATAAAAACAATTTTATCCTCTAATTTCCTCTGTCAAAATGTGTCTTATTTTCGTATTATTCCGATTTTTTATGAGCTGCATTTGATTATCATAGAGAAAAGACTCGTTATCTATAATGGTATATTGATGAGCATGAATTTTTTAAATGTTTCTGGAATGATGCGGTTAGAAAATAAATAAACTTTTATTTTCTTCTGTACAGCAAAAATGAAATTCAACAAGGTTCCACAGACATGTACATTCTTATAAAATAAACCTAAATGATATAAGTGTCATAAAAAATTCAAAGAAATGCTAGGGAAAAAAAACAAATTAAGGAATATGAGTTTACCAATAAGTGCAATGTAGAGAGTACCATACTATCCAATATATTGTTGGAGTTCATTTAACGTACATGTCTGGATAGTCAGAATTAGTTAATTAGTTGTTTACGACACTCCTTTCAACAATTACATTTGTATAAGAATTTGCAGTCTGGGTCTCAAAATACTAAAAAAAAGCGTAGGTTAAATGGGCTTTTATCTCAGCATATTTTCAGCACCGCTAGTCATGTCTCGATTTCCCATATGATCAGTTGGTAGTTCCTGCAAACTAATGTCATTCACCTCTATTGTCCGTTTAATGTTCTTTTTCTTAATTTTTTGCTGTAGTAAGGATAACAAACATGTGTTCTCAGCATATTCGTGTCCTATCTTTCTTGCGTACTGTGCTGTTACTTTTGTAACGTTCCGCCACGTAGCTCTGTGAATCGACTTCTCTGTGGAAATGATCGCCACATGTGCAATGACACCGGCGATTTTAAATTATTGCATGGTCTTGTCTTCAATCGCTACGGCAACCTTGACACCACGAGGAACCTCTTTCCGCTCACTACCTGGATGTAACTCGAAATTAAAGACGCCAGCCTCTGTCATCTCCGAAGCTAGAGCGGGCAACGTGAGAGAATGTGGGAGATGGTCAGAAAAACTTCATTGAGAGCGGAGCCCAAAAACAGATCCTCCCTCACAAACAGAACTTGGACTCTAATAATTTAATGCATTTTAATAACTCCAATGTATATAATCTGTAAATAATAGCTGTGACGTAAATAAACTAAAAATTTAAACTAATTAATGTCATGCTACCTTTATTTATCTCAAACGTCACACAAGAAAGCGTTTCCAACCATGCATTCCTTTATGATTTCCCATCGTCTCAGTTCACTCTACCTGTCCTGAAAGTTTGTTATCGCTGTATATTCAATCCAAATTTTTGAAATTCAATAGCGCTTGAAGCAGATAAATTAACCTGTAAAGACATAAGCATACATTGATTAATTAATATATTTAGTACTTCTACCACTAAATATCCATTTACTTTCACAATGAAACGCTATTGAAATAGTTAAAATAAGGAGAATAGACAAATACTATTTTGGACGCACGCAATATATTTTAACCAGTTTACAAGTTAAACATTTTCATTAGTAAATATCCTTCAACTTTACATAATGAACAGCTCAGATTCATGCAGCTGTAATTTTCGAATGACACAAAAAAGATAATTCATAAACTTTCAGCTATATAGAGAAATCTATTTTTAATGCAATTCCTCGCCCACGCACTTCATTCCGGTCGATTCTTCCAGTGAAGCTCAATTTAAATAAATTGCTCTTTTGCAAGTGTTCTAATGATCTTTCTGTCAGTTCCCTTGCAATTTCAAATGACAAATGACTGATGCCAATGATGAAAGAAAAAGCAGATGTTTTAATCATAACTTCACGCTTTAGACATGAATGGTAAAAGAAAACGAGCGACTAATAAACACTTCTACTGAAATTCCAAAAGTACTTTTCATCTGAAAGTAACGTTTATACGCTTCAGCTTGATTCTCTTAAATATAGAGTGATTATAAAAGATGGACCTGATTTTAAAAAATCGTATCGAAACTACTGAATATATTAAAATAAGTGATACACACATATAAGTGTAAAGAAAAATATTCCAAGGTTTTTTTTCCTGTTACAAATGTTCTATGTGTGACTCTTGTTACACGGTATACATCTCATCTGTAATATAGTTCGTTCAGTGCATTTTTGTTGAATCGCTACCAATGGCTCGTTATGCTGCACAAATGTGCACTTGTCATTTTCTGCTATTTGTTGTGTCAATTGCAAATGATTCAGCTTGAAATGGAATCTTTTTGTAATATTTTCCGTCCCGTTTTCTGGAGCAATCAAATTTACAGGCGGCAACTCACGTAGACTTCCGTGTACTTGAACAAAACTCTTCCTTACCCTCTCCATTATGTTTTCCTTGACACTTGATCTGTCGCTGCTTTTCTTTTTACACAAAAGCAACATGTTTTCTTAAATGAATGACACCATCACAGAATGCTCTTGTTGGAGTGTGCTTCTTTTCCTTAGCGATTTCTAAATGTACGCTGCTCCGAAATAACTGGAAAAAAAAAAAAAAACACCTGCATACTCTAACACGCAAAAACTTTTCTCTTTATTGTCTCCATATTTCGATTTCAATCACAGCGATATTGAATGCGCTGTTGATCATTGGTGGAAAACCACTTGGTATATTTCTCTTAACATTCACATATCATTTATTGTAATATATGCAGCATTTTCGAAAATTAGGTCCAACATTTGTACTCACCACATAGTGTAGAAAAGGGAAAACACACACACACATAAATATTGATGAGTATTCTATACTTCACGCAAGCTGATAGTAGATCATGATGCGAAATGTAATAATGTGCAATGGAGAAACAATTCACATAACACTTAACTTAAAAGGTACACCTCATCATAAATCTTCGAAACCGAGTTTTTATTTTAAGATTTAAAAAAAAAATACAGCATATTTCTTTCTGATTTCCAAAGAATACAACTGTTGATAAAATACTCAAAACCGTGAAGACTTAAATTTAAAAAAAAAAAGGTAAGGCAGTGACTACCCCTACCCCTTTCCCTTAGAAACATTGCAAAGGAAAATGCCATCTTGTGGTTAATAAATGTATAAACTTTTTTATTTTGAAAAAAAAATATGCACTGCTTTGTGGTTTCGTTTATTTTTTTGTTATTTTCTCGAGCTTTGTGACACAATTCCTTATTTCGTATTTTAGCCTTCTTAAATTCTTTGAAACATATGTTTGCATTTCTAATGTGTTTTGTGCCAAAGAGATCCTTATTATTGCATTTGTTTCCGCAAGAAATTTTCCTTAGTGAATATATCTGGTTGGTATAAGAACATTTTAGACTTATTAAATTTACATATAACATATCATGTGTATAATCTATCGTATGAGTTTTGAATAGAACAGGAAATTCCTTTTTGGGCTCATTTTAATCCAGAATGCAGGAAATATTTTTACATTTTAATGACATTTTTTAAACATTTGATTTCGGAAAGTCTCTCTGTGCAACTGAATTTGTAGAAATTGTTGATTTTCGTAGCCAATGAGAGCGAATCTGATGTAGAAATTGATAATGGAATTCCAATCAAAACTGTTTCAATTTCCAATGCCTTAAATTGTTTGGAGATAAACTATGGAAGTATTCTTCATGCAGATAATTTAGTTGACGCAATATTTTTTTTCTCTGCATAGTATTGAAAAATAACTCTTTCTAGACGGGAATAAAAATGATTGTCAAACGTCAATTAGTCAATATTTTAAAGTTTTCAATTAACTAACTAGTAGATAATTCACCAACAGTTTTTCAGATGTTGAATAAAAAGTGTGAAACTTTTAACTATGAATATAATTACGTATTTGCTTGTTATAGAATTTCCAAAAACTAAGTGGGAAAAATATGTGGGTTTTCTTACCCCGATATTAAACTTAACCTCGAAATATAATTTATGAAAATTTCGCTCCGGATGAGAATTCGTTAAAAAGAGGTTTAAGTATATATATATGTTATTGTCAGAATAATGTTCCAAAAATGTGGCTTTTAGTAAAGAATTTGAAGAACTAGTAAGTAAATTTTAAAACATGTGTCCTGTGTGTGTGTGAGAATAGAAAACTAAAGCAGACTTAGACTCATTCTTCTTAAATCCGACATTTTATTGTCATTACCTCCATTTGTAACCAAAAGCAAGAGCTGCATCTTAGAAGAGTAATTTTTCAGTGAAATTTCCATCATGTACACGTAATTTGTTTCAATATATTGTGTATCAAAATTTCATTTAATCTTTTAATAAAAACATGACAATTTTATACGTTTTTCAACGGTTGATTTTTTTTCAATAATTTGCTTAGAGTTTTTATCAATATGAGTATTGTAGCACCTGGTTCTTGTAACTGTGATTACAAATACAGAACTTTTTTCCCCCTCAGATTGATGATTAGATACTTTTAAAGACTACGAAACTGGTTTTTCTAAATATCCCTCATTGTTACTCAAAATGTTAAGGTAATATTATCCTTCATTAAATGTTGAGTTTTAAGGCTTAAGATTTGGGGGTTTCTCAGATTTATTTTTCCCTCAAAAACAATATCTTGATGAAAATTATTTCAAACGTTCGCGATTCCTTGATTAAAATGTTTTTTTTTTTTTTAAATAAATTTATTCAGATCCAAAATAAAAAGATTCAGTTACATTCCCTTTAAAAGTTAAATTTTTAAATATTAATTCCTCAAGTAGCATAATGTGAAAAATTAGAAGACAAATGAATCAATTCAAACCTCTTGTTAATTGGTTGGTTATTTCATTAATTTACGAGTCGATCGCCAGTATCTCCTTCATGTGACTCCATAAAGATTATAATTTTAACTAATACATAGAATTTCATGCTAAATTTTGTGAATTTAAAATTTAAAGGCAACTTCTACCTTAATGAGAGAGATTAACAAATCGTAAGGCTCCTCTTTCTGGTTGAATAATGTTTTACAATGATTATTTACTTATACTATGTATATCAAAAACTATTATTAATTATTATATAAAAGCTGTAAATGATTTCATAAGTTGGAAAACCAGCTTACAAAGGTATATGTCATACTGTAAAGAGATTGATATTGAAACACACATAGTTTTGGGTTGGAAGATTTTATGCCAGCGTTTCTCAAATTTTGAATTTTTGCGACCCAATATTCTACCATAATTTTCATCATGCCCCCCTCCATTCAAATTACATTACATTGAATTCAATATAACTTTGACACTAAAACTACAATAGTACACGGCGATTTTTTCTTAAGTGCCACCAACGTATATAAACGTCTAGGTCAGCCAAAGCATTAATTCTTCAAGACATATATATATATATATATATATATATATATATATATATATATATGTTAAGAAATACCCTTTTAATTTCTTAAGAACTTATATTCATCACAAATACATTAACCGTCTTGCTACTTCTAATTCCAAAACCACCACACAACAATAGGATTTCAAAGTCAGCATGTTAGTGGTCTTGCTGTGAAGATTATATCATAACACTCATATCACAGTTTACATTTTTTCCACACACATCTTGAACATCTTGCACATTGTTGACAACCAACCAAATTAGAGCCTAGCAAATTTACATTTTTGGCAGTCAACCAATTCAAATTCTACCATATTTGATTGTCTTTTTTTATATCTGTCTTTGCTGGCTGGTTTAAAAGTTAGCTCAAAAGATGTGTTTATGTATATTCGAATTTTTTGACATGGTGAATAATTGATTTTCATTGATGTCAAGATGCTTGATTCTCTTCGTAAAAGCTCTGTGAGTAAAGAAATTTTGTTAAATTATTTTTTGAAAAATACTTATCTTATGTAATTGTTTTAGGATTTTTCTACTTTTCTTACGTATTTGTTTTGCGATTTTTCTGCATTAAGAGTTTGGAAGAGTTTGTTACAAAATAGTAGTGAGTGGTTTTATCATACTCTCTGAGTTTTTACATACTCTGAATTTTTGCTTATTTTATTTTATTTCGTTTTTCCTACCGAGTTGCAAAGGGGGAAGGTTGGCGTTTTCAAACTAGTTTAACCCCACTTATTCGGTCCTAAGTCCGAAATTGCTTTCTGACTCGCTAGGTTCTTCTTTTTTGTAGTTTTTTTTTTTTTTTTTCTCTATAACTTTGTTCTTCATGTTCAGCTTTTATATTTTTATTACGATATTTCTTGTTATGTTCATTATCTATTATTTCTTGTTTTTGATATATAATACATATTTCTTTCATATATATATATATATATATATATATATATATATATATATATATATATATATACGTATTTCCAAAGTATGAGTTTTTCTGTGCACTGATGCCCATAGAATTATTCCAAGGCCTTTGAAATGCAATAAAAAGACCTTGACAATATTTGCAAAGGATTTACTATTTCAGAGTATTTACTTATTTATATTCCGTGTCTTCCTCTTCCACCTATAAATCACATACGCTCACCTACATGGAAAATGGTGGCATTATGGAGCGAATCGCGTAGCTTTTACAGTTTTGTGTTACTTTTGCAGTTAACAAATTAATCATAAACCGTACAAACTATCAAGATAAAGCGTTAATTTTTGCACATAATTTATATATGACAAGCCAATGGGGTCACTGGTTATTAATAAACTTGTTCTTAACTAAGTAGTGTTAAATTAATTATAAAAGACTTTGGACAGTACCGATATATTTACAAGTGTATTATATCAATGTAAATGTGTACTTTATTGGTCATTAAGTAACAATGCTTTTTGCTTGTTTCAGTGAATTAATTATATTTTTGAATAATCTTTTGTTTTCAATTTTTCAATACGCTCGCAATCCCCCCCCCCCGTAAAGTTATCACACCGGTTTAGGGGGGCGTGTCCCATAGTTTGTGAAACACTATTTTATGCTATCAGTCTCAAAGAACAAGACAGGTCTTCAGGTGCGATGGAAGGTTAATGCCTAAAATCAACCCTTAAAAGGCAGGATAAAGTACTCAAAAGCTTGCTTAGTGAATCTCAGACGACTTTCACATCTTTTACGGTGCACAACTATCTGTGTCTAAAGTGCAAGTATGTTAAATGATTATTCGCAAGCATTCACTCGTCCAACACAATAGCCAAAGTAATAACTACTTGCTGGTTGACTCTTTATGGTCAAATCAATACTAGCCCTTTACATTCATAACAATACTAATTCAATTTCGGCGAGTGACTTTATATTTATAGGTCACAAGGTGTGTTGAAACCTTAAGTTCGAAGAGTGTTGAAACATTAAGTGCAGCGGCGTTGCAATAACTTATTTAACGAATGTACGCTTTAGTTTAGTCTCTGTCTTGTCTGTCATGTAAATAAACATTTATGTCCCTTCATCCGACTTGTTGCGTTCTTTTACGTCGCCTCATCATTCTGACAGGTAAGAACTTTTATTTATCCATTTTTTAATAATCGAAAATGAGCATTTGAAATCTGATGTTGATTTATATATGAATTTGAACACACGAGAATCTTTCAAGAATAATCCGCTTTCGTCATGGATCGTGATTTTAGTAGATTTCTCGACTAATTTACAGAAGAATCTATAGGGTCACTAACTCGCCAAAAATTGTCGCTAACAATGATGCCAACTTGGCTCTATCACCACGATTTCGCCAAATTTCCATTGAATCCCCATTATAATGTAAGGAACACACAGCCTTGTTTGCGAATATTACAATTTCAACATATAATAAATAGAATATAGGTTATTTTATTTTAATTTGGTTCTTTGGTTGAATTTAAAGCAACTTATTCATTGTTTGTATTAACGGGAATAATATTTTTGTGCTACATGGAATCCGAAATACTCATAATCAAAATATAATACATATAAAAATGTCTATAATCAATTAGCTACGTATTTATTACATGAACTAAAATTTAAGCGTAGTAAAAAATAATAATTTTAACAATGCATCATTTTAGCGTAGGTAAGTTATAGTTATATTGTGTAACGTGAAATAAAGTTTAATTTTGATTTTTCTTAAATCATGTGAGATGCTTCATTTCTTTTATTTAAAAAAAATCAATCTTTTTTTTAAAAAATTGCTTTTTTTAATTCCTACTATTAGCTCACACTCTTTATATATTTATTTATCTTTGTGGAATTTTCGATCATTAATAAAATACATTTTAAAACGCTCAATTGAGCTTAAATTTTATATACATAATTATTTTGGATGACAATACGATAATGTTTAATTATAATTAATAAAAATTAATTGATTAAAACTAATTATTTAAAGAATTATAAATACAGCCACTTTTACATCATTTTTGGCAACTTAGCGACCCTTTTGGCGACTTGCGTCAAAACTTGAAAATGTTTTTTTTCTCACGTTTTAAGTTAAACTGAAATTTTACATACATGATTGTTTTGGATGTGAATATACGACACTTTAATGATAATTAATAAAATTAATTACCAATTAATGTTACGATTCTGTCATATGTATATACGTATTTATATTAATTGTAACTGTGTAATAAAAAGTAGCTAAAATAAAAATTTTCTTTGTTGATCTAAGTAGGAATTGACTTAAAAAAGTTTTTATATATTACACACACACACACTTGTTTTAAATTGGGTTTGAAATTTTATACTGAGCTAACTATTTTTCATTAGCTTAAGAAATCTTAATTTTTCCGGTATTACTTTATTGCTTTAGTCAATTTGAATAGTTTATTCTAAAATATTTTCATGTATAAGATTTTTATTTATTTATCCTTTTTAACCAAGAAAAACTTCCTCAATTTGTTTGAAGTTAATCATATTACTTGACAACGAAGGCAAATGAAAAAAGTACTTGGAATTACCTTTTTCTAAGGATGTACAAATTACAATTATTACAGTTGCATATACAATTCCGGCATGTATTTCGAATTTAAGTAACAAATAGTTCACCCAAAACATTACATACACTTGTAAGTATTATTTAATAATAAATTTTTTTCATCATCAGAAAAAATCAAAGGTGATTCTATAACAATCCTAGGGATCCGAAGACATTCTTGTAGATCTAGTTCACTGATATTTTTCCTTCTCGCTTAATGGGATAACCACTTCATCACATAATTTTTGCTGCAGTTTATTCACCGGTCCAAGAATAATATGGTAGTAGGCTTCGAATATTTGACCACATGTATCCTTCACACGTTCACCGTAGCATGCGAACACTTTATTATATCGTCTGAAAAAGAAATGTGCTTAAGTAAGAAAAAACTACGATTTTTATAATTTATTCATTTGCTATTTATTCATTTGAAAAATTTGATATTCAGCAAATTTCTGAAACAAAATCAACCGTCAAAAAATTTGATATTTATCAGTCAAACCTTGTGAAGATATACAGTGAAAGAAGATGAGGAGCTATTTCTTAAACAAGCCACCTGCGTGGCGTAGTTGGTTAGTCGCTGTCCGTATACACCCAAGTTTTGCTGGTTCGACCCGGACCCAAGTTGGTGGATTTTCATGATGCAAAAAAAATCAATTGCGTCTATTTTGTCTGTTCCTGCGGCATGTAAGAGATCCCTAGAGTACCTGCTTAGATTGGGTATCTTGAAAAAAATAAGTTTTAAAAGCAATTTCGCATCATTATAGCTTAGGTGCCTTTCTCTGGGAAGGAAAATAGGCATCGAAATTACATTATGGCAATTGGTACCCTCCTATATAATGCCGCCACGAAAAAAATGATATCAGCTCCCGGGGAATGCACTAGCTCTGAAACGGTAATTAGAAATCCTCAGTCCCATTTGAAAGGGGGGGGGACTTCTTAAGCCATGTAAATGACTGTCTGAAACTAGTGATAAAGCCTTTTCTTGTGGAAGATTCATCTCACAGCTGGATAGGTAAGATAAAATAGTTTTACAGCACGGTGCATTCCACTGGGTGGTTTATTAAGGTCACATTTTAAGACAACACCTCATGACCTCGTTATTTTCAGCCTGGCTCAAGCAACGAGGACAACGCCAGCTCTGTCAACTCGTTCTCAAAACGTTCACATCAAACTAATGTGAGAGATTATTGCCCAATGACAGTAATCTGTTTAGTTTTCTGCTTAATTTATGTTATTCCTGAAAAAAACACTTAAAAATTTATCTTCTATTTATTAAAAGTTGTAAACGAAAATCGAATGTTAAATTTATTATTAATCATAGTTTTTAAACCATGTGAAGAGCTAAGTTTTACCAAACCATGTTCATATGGTACATAGTTTGGTAACAATCTATGGAACGTTATAAATTTGATTGGAACCAACTATGGAAATAAAACATACAAAAAACGTTCTCGCTGGTTCTTATGCTTCAATGTATGTTAATTAATAGCTAGTGTTACTTTTCGATCACAGTACGGCGCTTGAAAACGCTGATATAAAAAAGTAACTCAAAAATGTATCTAAATACATAAAATTTAAGAATCCATAAGATACAAATTTTTAAGACATATGATTACACTTAGACCAGTGCTTCTCAAACTTTTACTATTAGCGACCCAATTTTCAATCACAATTTTTATCGCACCCCCTTATACAATAATAATGCGCTTTTGCGCTAAAGCTACAAAACGATCTTAATTATAAACCGTACAAATTCACATAAGTATAAAAAAGTTTGTATTTGTTACTTTTAAGTAAAATATATTTTAAGCAAATCACTTTTAAGTAATTTATATTTTATACGAATTATTTTAAATAATAAGATAATTATCATGTTGTTTTTCGTATCTATAATTTTTACATTGGAACAGATTGCAAAAATGAAATTTATTTAAAGATTTATTTCTTGCATCATCCATTTCTAAAAGTTTAAATGCCATTGGAAAAATAGTCTAGTCTATGTTGCTCTGTATCATATATATCCGTCACATTTAGTATTCTCAGCAACGGCTGCGCAAGTCTGGGCAACCTATCCGATGTCTGCGCAAAACGTATAATTGCAAATATTTTGGTATTTTTTACCTTTACACACCTAGCTCATTCCCCAGGAGCTGGTATCACTCTTTGGTGTGGTACCATATAATAGGCGATACCAATTGCCGCAAGTAGTTTTAACGCCCAGTTTCCTCCTCAGAGGGAGGCACCTGAGTTCTGACGATGCAAAATTGAACTTAATAATTTTGGCACCCAAGCTAAACGGACACTTCAAGGGAATTTTGTCATGCCACATAATCATACAACACCGCCGCTGTTGTTTTTCTGCATCATGAAAATCCACCGACATGGGCCGGGGTTGAACCAGCAATATTGGGAGCCGATGGCCAAAGACAAACCAACTACGCCACCCAGTCGGCTCTAGCTGAATTGTAAGGAGAGTAAAACCAAGAGCGCATTAATGAATACAAAGTGTAAAACGACTTTTTTAAATGAATATGCTCATATTAGAAATAATTTTAAACAAACTGTAATTCTAATCCTCACAGAATTAGCATTTATTTTTAATGTTAAATAATGAAAAAAAAATGTAAAATTCCGATGAAGAATAATTGTGTTATTCTTAATATTTAAAACGAGAAGGTTTCTAAATGTGTTTTAACCCGGGAGCAGACCCGGCACTTGATACTAATGTTAAAGGCTGAGCGGGATGACAGAGTCAACCCAAAGCTTTTTTTACAATTTTTTTTTTATTGTACATGATAAAAATCCCAATTCCAGTGAATAATTTAACTAAGAAAAAATATAGTACTTGCTTACTTTCAAACTGTTTTCATTTTTCCTGTGATAATTTGAGAAAAATTCCATGTAGAACCGAACTAAAATGTTTCTAAGGTAAGCGACCATAATAAAGGACACAAATCACAGACATTTTTCACTAACATTACAGGAATGATACTTGCAAGCAAAACTGTCATTTTTTGTTCAAATTATTGTAGTTTTGCTGTCCTTTGACTCTGCACCTCGTGCGACTGCGGGTTAAATGTGTAGTCAATGTGAAAATATAGATGTTAGTTCTAAAAAGATTTTGAGTAAAATGTTTTTCATCATGCTTTATAGGATTCAGAATACTCATAAAAATAATGATTGGCCATATAAAACTACAAAGTGCTTTCTGTGCTTTTCCAAATGCCATACAACTCTTTCGTATGGGAAAAAGCACATTATTTACAACTTCCCTAAATTGCAAAATAAAGACAAAAAAAAAAGGAATGAACTAACCAAAACAGTAAGTTCGAAGGTCAAACAGATGAATTTTTTATCTTCCTAGAATTTTTCTTTGGGTTTGGATTTTTCTTTTCTCTGAAATATTATTTTAGGTTTAAAAAAGATAGTTGATATTAAAATCCCTCATCGTGGGATTACAGCAAATCAAACAAAATGTTGTATTTTTTTATTTAGTTATAGGATCAGATAGCAGCCAATGAATGTATCGATGCGAAAGCTTTTATTTTTGATGAAGTATATCGCCAGATGATACATATAAATTATATCATTGTAAATGTGTATTTTTTATGTCAGAAAGTATTTGTTTATATACATCAATTCGGAATATTAATTTTTTAAACTTTTAATATTCGATATGCTCGCGCCCCCCTTGTAGGGTTATCCCGCCTACGTAGGTGGGGTGAGCCCTACAGTTTAAGAAACGGTATCCTGAAGCCAAGAGTTTACTCTTGTACTAATATGGCTGATAGTTTCTCAGTTATACTTAGTTTTATAGAAGAATAAGTTATACTAGTTATACTTATAGGTTTATAACTACTTTATATATATATATATATATATATATATATATATATATATATATATATATATATATATATATATAATGTATTAAATATATATATAATGTATTAAATTGTAATGCATTGTAATCTATTAATATATATATATAAATTCTAATATTATTTTTGAATTCCAATTTTTGTTTTTGTATGCTTCATCTTAAGTGTTCTAATGATTTAAGTATATATATCAGAAAAAAATTAAATATATATATATATATATACCGGGTTAATAAACCGTAAAAACTTTAAAAATTCATAAAATCCGGAGAAATGAACGAAAAAAAACTGTTTGCGGGATCAGCATTAGTATGTCACGGGATTTTTTTAAGCTAGAAAAAAAAAGTAATTCGAAAATCATCCGGTAGGTGGCACTGTTACAAGCGGCTGTGGTGGAAATATGCAAATTAGACGGCTATAAAAACCTTTGCTGTCAATGAATCCACATTTATTTCACCATTACAAACAGTGAATGTGAACAAGAATGCTCAGTGCGCCGGATAAAGCTTTGTTGGTGAAGTTATTTTACATGAACGAGGAATCAGCGACCATTGCCTTGCGTAAATTCCGAGTTCAGAAAAATGTGAAGAGTGGAAAAGGCCCTTTAACACCTGCAGGTCTCTTAAAGCTTGTTAAACGTTTTGAGGAAACTGGAAAGTTGGAGGATCGAGCTCGAGCCGGACGACCATGCTTGAAAGAAGTACGTGCACCCTGCATTGCTGTCGAAATGGAAGCGATTGCGTCCGAAGCAGCTTCAGGGGCCAGCAGTGCTCGTAAAGCTGCCAGACGATTGGGCTTACCACCATCATCTGTCCGCAATATTCTTCGTCGAATCCTCCAGCTGTACCCATACAAATTGCAATCGTGCCATGAACTTTTTCCAGCAGATACTGCACAGAGGGAAGCATTTGCGAAGTGGGCCTTCTCTAAAATGGAACAGGATCCCACCTGGGCTTTTAACATCTTGTGGACAGATGAAGCTCATTTCTCGCTTCATGGTGACGTTAATAATCATAACTGTCGCATTTGGGCGACCTCTAATCCACGTGAGTACACAAAGAAACCATTGCATTCCCCAAAAGTGACAGCATGGTGTGGTTTCACGGGTTCATTTATCAAAGGACCCTTCTTCTTTGAAACGCAGTGCCCAGTAAATGGATGGATAACGGAAACGGTAAATGCTCAGCGTTATCTAACGCTTCTGCGGGAGACTGTCGTGCCATGTTTAATTCAACGAAGTCAGATTTCGAATGTCACGTTCATGCAGGATGGAGCACTGCTAACCCGGTTAAGGCATTCCTGATACAGACGTTCGGGGAAGACAGAATCGTTAGCAGGCACTGCAGGTACCCATGGCCTCCTCGGTCTCCAGATTTAACACCGGCAGACTTCTTGTTGTGGGGATATTTGAAATATCGCGTGCCCGGTCCATCAAGTCTGTCGGAACTGAAAGATGCGATCCGCAGAGAAGTATCCTCCATACATCCGGACATGTTGCACTCTGCCGTTGCTGGATTTGTCACTCGTCTGGAATGTCTTCTTCCCTGTGGTGGTGGTCATGTGGAACATATTCTGGTGTAATAAAGTTGTGAAAGTTTTCTGTTAACTATTTATGCATTATTTTTTTTATTTGCGTACAGCAGCGCCACCTACCGGATGATTTTCGAATTTCTTTTTTTTTCTAGCTTAAAAAAATCCCGTGACATACTAATGCTTATCCCGCAACAGTGACAGTTTTTTTTTTCGTTTATTTCTCCGGATTTTATGAATTTTTAAAGTTTTAACGGACTTTTTGCCCACCCGGTATATATATGTGTGTGTGTGTAAAATATTATGTCAATGTTCATCCTAAGTCACTGACCTGCAAGCCTCCCTTTGAAGTTCAAGCTGTGTTCGTTCATCGTTTTCTTCTTCACGGGTGATCAAATTAGCACATTTCTGATCTTTGTTTGCAGTTTTGAGGCATTCTTGGAGTCTTGCATTCTCTGAAAGGTAAATCAAACACAAAATAAAATAATTTCGATCTGTTAAGATAAATTGTAAGAGTTATATAACGATTAATATGTTTTTTTTTAAAATTCATGAGAGAGAGAATATGCTTTATAAAATGAAAACTTCACAGGGTATATATTCAAAAACTTAAGCTACGTTTTCAAACAAGTTTTTGGAATAATATTTAATAAAATAAAAAATGCGCAAATGTATTGTTAATTCATTAATGAATTAAATTATTAAATTTACATTCCCTGCCAATTGAACAAAATACAGCATTATGAAAGAAGCATCTAAAACACAGTATTTATAACGCAAAGAGATATGAAAATGTTAAACATATCGATGCGACGTATTAGCACGAGTTTTGTTGCGTCATCTTCAACACTTTTAAAGGAGGAACTGAATGCAGTTTTTGCAACACACGAAATTCCTTTTCATGCCAAGTTGTATTGCGTGGGCATTCTTTAGTATGTCTTCAAGAAATATACAAATGTCATTTGGTCATATTTCTGAGTTTATAAAAATAAGAAAATTTACATGTAGAGAACGCTGGTTAAATTTATGAGAAATTGGTATTGTTTCGGGCGTAACCAAGCCTGTTGCTTGAACTGTACGCAAACTCATCAGTTTTATCATTATGCTTTACGTGATGATTGTGTGTACAGGGCAGTGATTCAATCTCCTTACGTATATATATGTGTGTGTGTGTAAAAATAATTACATTAGATTTAAAATTAATTTCTATGTAGCACTTAACTTTTTATTTGCCATTGCAGCTTCAGGTATTGAATTAATTTCCCAATTATTTCTCCTCTGAAACAGATGGACTAACCACTAAACATTTCTAATCCCAGATCATTATATTTACTAGCCTTATATGTCAACATTAACTTTCAAGTACATGTCATACAATACGAGATACTTCACACATCTGGGTTTAAGAGGTAAAAATATTTAGATTTCACTTTTAGCGTCCCTTCCTTGTTAGCTACGTCAACAAACAAAACTGCCGCATTTGGAGAGAAGCTAATCCACAAGTGTATGTCGAAACACCGTTACATCAGAAAAAACTGACTGTTTGGTGCGCTTTATGGACTGGTGGAATCATTGGTCCGTACTTCTTCAAAAACGATGAAGGCCACAACGTTACAGTCAATGGTGATCGGTATAGAGCCATGATTACTAACTTTCTCATTCCTGAATTGAACAATCAGATGTCCAGGAGCTGTGGCTCCAACAAGACGGCGCAACATGTCACACAGCTCGTGCCACAATCGATTTATTTAGGAGCGTTTGGTGACCGCCTAATTTCACGTTTTGTACCTGTGAATTGGCCTCTAAGATCTTGTGATTTAACACCGCTGGACTATTTTCTGTGGGGCTATGTAAAGTCATTGGTCTATGCGGATAAGCCACAAACGCTTGACCATTTGGAAGACAACATTCGCCGTGTGTTATTGCCGATATACGGCCACAAATGTTGGAAAAAAAGTCATCGAAAAGAATTGGACGTCAGATTGGACTACATCCGAGCCAGCCGTGGCAGTCATATGCCAGAAATCATATTTAAAATGTAATGTCCACAAGATTATCTTTCAATAAAAAAAATTCATGTCAATCGAATAATACATCGTTGTTTTATTGCAATTTAAAGTTCTATAGCTCTAAAAACACCCTGTATGTGTTTCAAAATGATGTTATGTATTGTTTTCTACATTGAAAATAGATTAAGTTTGTAAGAGAGAAAATCCTGCCAGTGAATCCTCTCTAAAATTTGAGGGGAGGCAAATTTAAGGATTAAATTATATTTAAAATTAAGGTCCTATATAGCATAACTTTTTATTTCCATTACATCTTCAAGCATTAAATTAATCACCCAATTATTTCTCGAAACAGATGGCATAACCGCTAAACATTTTTATCCCGGATTATTATATTTAAAAGCCCTATATGCCAGCATTAACTTTCAAATACATATAATAAAATACGAGATACATCACACATCTGGTTTTAAGTGGTAAAAATACTTAGATTTCACTTTGGCGCCATTTTCTTTTCTCTCAGTGTCAGAAGACATAGAAAATTCATTGAATAAAGATCCTTTTTAAAATTAAGACTGATTCTGACTGGAAACATGTCATATATATATATATATATATATATATATATATATATATATATATATATATATATATATATATATATATATATATATATATATATATATAATACTTCTATAATAAGTCTGTTGAGTGGTAAAAAATTTTTTGTAAGACGTTACGAATGAATGTTATTACTCTAGCGAACCAAAGGTTAGGAGGCGTCACCCATGGTGAGTGATTCCTGTATGTTGATGCATTTTCTATGTTGGTATTGACTAGGCAGTCTAGGACATTAATCCAGTTTATTACATCTTAAAATGCACATAGGAGATCAAAAGTGCAGATGAAGGTACATTACACATAACGAAGCGAAACATCATGCTTTGAACACAGGCAAAGACAAACACAGAACGCACAGCATCCGGCTGCTTACATGATGAAGGCAAACAGACAAAAAACAGCGATTATACAAGACTTTTGCTTTTTTTTATACCAGCAGTGGTAATTACGTAATAGTAGTTCTGATTGGATACAATGGGCAGGAAAGGATTTATGATATAATAGTATTTGTCGATTACGATTAAGATCACAGAGTGTTAGTTTCGAACCAAATAAATAAAAGATTATTTGAATATTATTAAAAAGAGTTAATTAAAAGGATGTTAAGGGGAATTATTATATATATATATATATATATATATATATATATATATATATATATATATAATAATCATAGTTTCTTAATAATTTTTGAAATTGCCTTAACCGCAAGAATTTAAAAATTATAATTATATAAAAACATTTAATATATTGGTACATCATTCTGCAAGCTTACGAACTTCAGCACTTTTTTTTTCTATATTAAGAAAAATTCTACTTTATTAAATCCTTTAAGGTAACCGAATATACACGTTTTTTTTTGGAGTACTTTTTTAAAAAAATCATACTAAAACATTGTAAATGCGTTTTTAGGAATCAGTATAAAGAAATACTAATATTTAACTATATATAACAATATTTTAAAATTTCCTTATATTTTACAAAAATCACAATTAAAAGCGAAATTTTTACAATATATTTGAAAAAATTCAAATTAGATGAAAAGGGTAATTCACTTATATCAGTAAAAGTAATAGTAAAATAAATTAGTGGTATTTATCGACGGAATGTAATAAGATTTTAATGTTTTAGTAAACATTAACAATTTAAGAGATGATCGAATAAGTGTTATTAGAAATGTAAAATTCTTTAAAAGACCATTATTTTAATAGCAGGCCGTAAGTCAAACAATATTTATACAATAAGAGACATATTTCAGAACATTCTTTAGAAGATAATATAAATGTCAGATTCAAAAAGTTTTATAGATACATGCACTTGTAATGTTTCGATTTATCAAATTCGCAATGATAGATTTTGAACAATTTAAATGCCCAATTTTGGTAGATCCACTTCCAGTTTTTCTAATTTTCTGAAATTGATCGTAAATTGGCATGTAGGCAAAGTAAAAATAATACAAAGTATGTTTTGTAAAACCAAAAGATAGCTCTATTCAATAAAACAAGAAACAAAAGAAATATGTTTTGACCAAAAAAGATCATTTCAACGTTATCGGATACTTTAAATGCATTACCAAATATGTGCGTATCTAAAGATCTCTCTCTATCTATCTCTCACATGCTTTTTATTTAAACTCTAAGTTATATATGTAGTATTCATGGTATCAATATTACGAACTGAATATATATGTATACAAGATATGTTTACTTAAGTATAATTGACTCATTACAACAGATTATAATTTTGTGCATTCTACAAGACTGAAGCTGCAATCCATTCCATCAACAAATCGTTTGCTTGTAAAATAGTTTAACAGTTAACATACTAAGAGTCTTTCTCCAGCAGTTTTTTAAAAAATATTTTAGAACAATACTTACTATTTCATAAAAAATGCATTTAAATATCATGAATTTTTTTTAATTTACAAAAATCAATACATTTTTAATAAAAATGAGAATGTACGCTTTACTAAAATATTCGGTGCTTGACCGTTTCGCCGACGTAACCGACAAAGTCATCAAACAGAGAGAGAATATTCTAGCTGGAAACCTTTTTTACTGCCACATTTTCAAAACAAGTTTCAGACTTTTCTTATCACAATAATGTCTTTCTCATAATACATCAAAAATAGATGAAAAACCACAAAGAGGTAACATTTATGACATTTTTTTATGTGTGTTATGAGTGTTGCACTAATAAAGCCTGCTTGGCGAGGTTTGCGGTGGCAAAATTGAAAAGTACCAAATATTTTTAAGCCAAGATTATTGCTTTTCAAACCCAAAAACTTATAAAAAATCAGAATTTCATTCTCAGTACTATGAATTATATATCAACAATACCTTTGTTTATTTCCGATCCCGGTTTGCAAGTTTCTTTTATTATGGACAGGACCTTCTCCAATTCAGGTACACAGTTCATTTTACATCCTTTTGCTGTTTCGATTAGACATTTCTGATGTTTTATTACAGGACCACCTATTGAAAAAACATTTATAGAAATAATTAATTAAAATGGATATCTTATCACTCTTTCTCTATTTTTTTTTATCGCAATGCTGTAATAATTGTTCACGTACTATGTGACGGGCTTTACGAAGTTTTTTCTACTAATCCTCTTGGCGAATCTTTGGCGCCATCAATTGAGTTATTTCACAGCCAACCCTCTCAAGAAGAAACCTTGATATGCAGATTAGTTAGTAGATATATAGTGGAGGTTTAGTAATCGTGACAAGAAGGAGGAAAGGAAGCTGAGTTGCTGAACGCCGTGAGGTTATGGTAAGGATCTGAACTTAGACGCGTAATTATAGAACGGGCTTTATCTAATCAAATAAATTAAGCAAGTTAGGATTCATAGGATAACTTTACTTTAAGTTCAGAGGTTAGGATTTCAGGCGCTTATTAACGTAGGATTTAGAGCTGTGATATATCACTCTTGATTTCCTCCCTAGAGTAAGATTGCCTTTGGTTATTATATTTCATAATAATAAATTGGTTTTAATATGGCTAACTTGGGTCATCAATCCTTACCTCCTACAAATCTAGGTCGAGTAGATGAAGAAATGGCTCATCCAAGGGGGGGCTATCCCAACTATAGCAACAATGTCGAAGTTCAAGATAATTCGCCAAGTTGGCAACCCCAATTTTGCACGTATTGTTTGCACTGAATTAATGACTATGTGCTTCGTTTCATACAATGTCGTCGATACCGTTGCGATAGTGCATTGATGCAAGTTCTCGCAGAAAAATATGGCAATGATTGACTGTATTAGAATCGTGGCTTGTGAAGAAAGGCGTTGTCTCAAACGATAACTTATTAAGAATCAACGGAACTAAATACTCAACTTTCCAGGAAGCTGCAGGTTTATCAAAATCTGAGGATTTCATCAACGAAGCGTTGGACAATGCAGCTTTAGTTATGAATTTAACTGAAAGGGAGCGCCAAGAATTAAATAATACATACAATTAAATAATACATGTAAATTACAATGTTACAATATGAGCAATGAATACGAACAGTTGTATAATTTGCACAACGGGGATTGGTCCGCATTTAGGCGTATAAGATATACCTCATCTCTCTCAGTATTATTAACATGAATAACTTCATATTTACTTAACACTTTCTGTTACTGCTGCAGTGTAAAAAAAGTCTCTAAGACCTGCGACAAAAGAATCATCAGTTCAATAGGAACACCGTAATTTTCAAGAAAATGGCAACACATTGTAATATTTTAAACATTATTTGATCATTGCATTATTATATAATATATGTCTGTATACATGAAAAATAAGGAAAACAATAATAATAATTCATTCTGTTTTAAATTTTCACTCCAATAAATGTTTTTTTTTGTTTCCAAATCTGATGTAAAGGTACATATTTTTATGTGCGGCCCGCGAGATTATAATATTTTTCCAAAGTGGCCCACAAGGTTATTTGGGCTGGACACCTCTGACTTAGACAATGAGAAATCCCGTAGGAAAGCACGGTGGGAAACACTTTCCTTGGACGTTAGTGGCGACACAAAACACTAGAAACACAGGACACGTGTAGGAGAAGAACACATGTTTATTATCTTTAGAACATCAAAAAACTAAGAAAAAATAATTTTAAAAGGACAATGCAGGTGTATGTTTGTGTTATAGGGATCCACCAGATGGTCACATAAGAAATCTTATCGTGACTGGTGATACCCAGCGTACTGGTATCAGGATTGTTCTGTACCAGATCCAGCACAATTTCCTAGTTGTTTTGAATTCTTACTCTTTACTCACGTTCCTGTTTGCCCGTGATGGTTGGTCGATCTCTGGAGCAAGCATGCAAGGACGAGGTTGGGCGGGGAATTTGCTCTCAGAGTAACTTAATCGTACAACCGCTGTGCACCTCGTCCATTGCAATTAGATGTCCTGTATTTCAAGTGCATATCAGCGAGTTCAGGGTTCGTGTAACGTTCCATCCTACTACCAATTAATCTTCAGGTGAAATGAAGCTTCATAGTGATGGCAGCAGAAAAACCCGCTTCTGCGCATGCACCGTCAAATGATGTTGCGGCTTACGTAGCGTCGTGCATAGCGCACACCAACCAAAATCTTCTCAGCACTTTGGCTGTACCAAAAATAATAAAAATGCTTTTTCCTCTTATTCTTGCCCTGTATTTCTTGTATTAAGTGTCATTATTACAGTGCTATGAAAGAGCTTTCGGCTATACATTCCTATGTGATTTCCCATCGTCTAAGTGTACTCTGTCTGTCATGAAAGTTTGTAACCGCTATACGGATGCAATCTGTGGATTAGTTTGTTATTTCTAAAAACAGCAAAATAAAAAAAGTAAATTATTAATCACTTACATTCATTTTAACACACTTGGTTATATATTGCATAGGTCACATAGGCATCCTGTGAAATTACTGAATTATATGCTTTAACGAAAACGCAAATTTATGTATATGTGGTTTGACAATTAAATTCCCGGACTAAGCATGCCCTAGCCGGTAATCTTGGTGTGAAAGTGTGTGAGTGGAATATAGTTGACCTTGATCCTTCCGGACCTGGTGGCGCGCTATTCCTCATTCCTTTATATAATTCAGTCTGTTTTCATACTTGTTTGAATAAGACAACGTCGTGTCTAAATGCCACGATCGTGATAAATTTAAAAATCGAAATGCATTTGAATTTCTTCGTGAAATAAAAAAAGTCCAACTTAATGTTTCAAATTGTTAAAAGAATTGTTTGGAGATAGCTGCATTTCACGTGGTCAAAATTTTTAATGGCACAAACGTTTTTCGGAAGATCGAGAGGCTTTAGAAAGTGTTACACATTCTTGCCTACCTTTGTCATCAAGAACTGACGTAACTTCAAAAAAAAGTAATTGAATTTGAGCAAAAATACCGATGTTTGAGTGTTCCAATGATGACAGATATTACGAACAATGACAGAGCACATATTTGCTCTGTAAAACAGTTTCCGGCAGACAAACGCATTACTGTGCTTGAGCATCTACCGTATTCACAAGATCTCACCCTATACGATTTCTACCATTTTCTTAAATTGGAAAATGCATTGAAAGGAACATATTTCCAATCTGTAGATGAGGTGAAAGCAAAAACGGCAGACTTACTGAAGATGGTGACACATAATGAGCTACGACACTGCTCTGACCGGAGGAAAACTCATGCGCAGCAATGCATTGATAGGAGAGGGGAGTATGTTGAAAAGGATTAAAGGTGTCTGTACATTGTTTTCAATAAACCTGATTTTCAAGACTAATACGGTTATTTAATTGTCACAGTGCGGTACGCACACTCACACACATATACTTTAAAAATACGTATATGTTTTCAAATTTCATTGCATTCCAATTCAATCTTTCTATATTATTTTCATTTATTATAAAAATAATAATTCTGCAATGTCAGATATTTTTCCCTTAATTCCTTCATCATCGCATTACTTTTTTTTTTTGACTAACATCTTAAAAAGGGTAAAAAATCGGAACATATCTTGAAATAAATCGGTGTGTTTGTTGGCTCAGATGGTGTCAAAAAAGATTTTTAAATTAGAAGTCATTTTAACTTTTGAAAATAGATGTCGTCATGTCGGAAAATCAATGAAGACACTGCTGTTTATTTAAAGAAAAGCATGACATAAAGTAAAAGCCAAAAATTTCTCTGAAAAGTACAATGAAACAGGAATAAATAAAAAAAATAACTGAACTCTCCTAATAAGAACATAGAACAGACGTTCTCTCTTTCGAAAGAAACTCAGCTTAGATTTTAAAAAAAAGATATCGAAATGAAATTTTCACAATTTATTTTAACTCTGTAAAATTTCTGGCAAATATATATTATAAAGTATCTCTTTCATACCGAAGGTATATAATCACAGTTTACAGTATAATAAAAGATAATTTAATAAAACACTAAGAAAAACGCTTTTATATATATTGTAGGGAAAGCGATTCATTGCGAAAAAGATCGATTTTTAAATCGATTCGAATCGTAACCTGATTAATTAACAAAAAAATCGAGGTCTAAAAGAACGATTTCGAAAAAAATCAATTTTTTTTCAAGTCTGCATTTACAATGTAAATATAAATCCATTTTATGAAAAACAAGAAAAATGCCATAATAAACGATCTCATCAACAAAATCAGGGGATTTTTTTAGTTCAGGGAATTCGACAATTACAATTATTTTTATGACCATTTCAAAGTATCAGGTATAAAAGAAGACCATTATTTTCTAAATGTATTTGTTGCATTAAAAAGTTTAAAAAAATAGGTTATATAGCTTTTAGTTCCCCCAATGCTTAATATCTAAACTTTTTAAAAACAGCAGTCTGAAGAGTCTATTGAGATTCCAGCGGTTCCACTCATCACTTGCGATGTTGCCAGCAATCGAAAAAAGACGCTCACAAGGAGCAGATGACCCCACGATACTCATGTACACCATGGGTATTGAGTGAACGTGATGATAAATACAGTTTTTTTATTCTTGCCAGTAAAGTGCAGATCATACTTCAGGTGCACAACTGCCTGCGATAAATAGTGTTAAAAGTATTCGTTTTGTATGGTTTTTACGAAGACAGACAAAATCGAATGTCAATTTTCTAGGATGAAATATTGATTCACTAAATCGATTCAGTACTACATATCGATTTAAAAAATCGATTTTTTGGCCCGTGAAATCGTTTTTCGATTAATCGATCTCAGATTGCTATCCCTATTTTATGGTTAATGGAACTAAAAACTAAAAAATATATTCTTAATACAGAATAAAATGATTAAAGAGAAAATGAAGGTCATTGTGGTAAAAGCGTTAAGTGCTTTCTACTACATTTCTGAATTGAAGTAGTAAGAAATTATAACAATTGATATCGAGCACCCCACGCTTTTACCACAATTGCATTCTCATTTTCTCGTTAATCATTTTATCCTTATATTAAGAATTATTCTTTACTTTTTAGATCAATTAACCCTAAAAGCATTCATTTTTGTTTTGTAAAACCATCATTTATTCATTGATGAATTAATCTTAAATACGTGACAAGTGTGTAAAATTTCGAATTAATCTAACTTTTTAAAGTGGGAGTTCAAAGAATCGGTTACAAGCAAGTGAAGCTTATAACTGTGTTAAAAAAAGGACGAACATATTCTTTCTCAGAACAACAATATATGTATATTTTTACCTTCTATCTGACGAAACAACTAGTTCAATATGAATATCAAAATAGACTATAAATTCTTTAATTCCCTAGTAAACTAGCGGGTGTTATTTAGTAGAAAGGAAACCATTTTGGAAAACTTATCATCACTTCGGTCAAAAAATCATTGTTTGCTAAAAAATTTACCAAAGTAGAATACGGCGAATTATTCATGTTAGTTTAATATTGGGGAAAGAAAAGGGTATATATTTATACTTAGAAGAAACACTTTAGTTAGCTAAAAAAATTATATTTCACTAAAATGTATTGATACTTACAGTAACTGAGACCTATAAATTATCCGATGCATGATGAGATTCCTCTTGTTTACATTCACTGAATTTTTTTTGGTAACACTCTGGATCACAAGCAACGAAACCAAACAGAGCTGCAATAAAATATTTTGTAGATTGGCTTTTGAAATAATTTTAAAACGGCTTAGCTATACAATTATTTTATTATTTATTTCGAAGCCTGACCTCATAAGAAACAGCTTTTGCTAGTTTTACAAACAAAGTACATTTGCATGTACATCTGAAATTTATCACTATTTTATTTCATTTCTCCTTTGAGTGAGTTTACATTGAACTTCACTAAGCCCAGGTTAGATAAATAATAAGGGTACTTACGTATTAGCATCGCCGCAGCCGAATGGCTGCAACGCAAATCGCAAATTAATAACAAAAACAACAAAGATTCTATCATGCCTTATATGAAAAAATATCAATCATTCACACACACACACACACACACAGAGTTTGCTGGAAAATATCGTGATTCTCGTGGCACCAATTTGGCTGTGGTGACTTTAATACGTAAGTACCACAATTTGCAATTCTGCGATGAATATCTTTTAAAAATCAAAGAAAATATTTTAAAGAAATAAAATAGAAAATAATGCAAAGTGTTAATAAAACATATGTCTCATTTATTAAATATTTAATTTTTGTAAAAAAATATATCGATTTAATTTGATACCTTATATATATAAAAAATCTTTTTCATTAAGATAATTTGAAAAAATATGATTCCTGTAAATTTCTTCTTCAACATTATTTAAAAGTTCGTATAAAAGTAATTGATACAGGGCGTAGCTACCACCGTATCAAGGATACGGGGCCCCCACATGTGTAACCTCATTCGAACTGACAGAGATATATCTAAAAGGGCCCCGGAGGAATTTTGATACAGGACCCCCTCAGAACTAGCTACGCCAGTGAAATGATATCTAGAGTAACTACGAGGTGGCTTCAAAGTTCCCGGACTGAGTAAATATTACTGATTAAATTATCGAAACGCATCTTCTTTCGAAATAAGACTCTTGTACAACAACAAGCTTAAGCTATCTGACTGTGTTCGGAGCCGTGATATTAAAAAGGCGCATAATAGGATAATTTGCATTATATTTAGTGTCACTTAGATTAGAATACATGTATGAAATGTTTTAAGGACATTTTCACAAAGAAAATTATTTAAATACAATATTTCGGGAAAAATTAACTTAGAATAACCTTTTTCAAAATATTCTCCTTTTGCAAAAAATTGCTTCTATTATAATAATATTTTGTCTGTGTGTAACTCAGATCTCTGTACAGAGGCTCAACTGTGATTTTTGAAAAATTAACATTATTTTTAGAGTTACAACCATTTTAAATAATTATCGGCACTTTTTTTTCTTAAAATTTCTCCTCTCTGTTGCCGTAAAGCATGGATAAACCCACTTCTAAGTCATATATTTCAAAAATTCTAGTTGAGTCTCTGTACAGAGGTGTGAGCTATATACAGGCGAAATATTACAATAATAGAAGCAATTTTCACAAAAGGAGACTATTTTGAAAATGATTCATTCTATGTTCATTTTTGTCAAAATATTGAACTTAAATAATTTTTTATTGTAATAATATCCTTATTATATTATTTTTTTTATTCTTATAATTATATTTATTCTTATAATTATTTTTATTGTAATAATATTCTTATTATATTATTTTTTTTATTCTTATAATTATATTTATTCTTATAATTATTTTATTGTAATAATATTCTTAAACAATTTTATATACCTTTTCTAATCTAAGTGATACTAAATATCAGAAATATTATCCATTTTTTACGTTTTTACAAAATCAAGGTTCCGAACGTAATCGGACACCTTAAGTCATTGCTTGTAAAGGTCATTTAAACATTTCTGGAGTCCCTTTATATCCATGTCCTTTAATTCATCCTGTGATGAACTTCTTCAGATTAAAATCGACTACCTTGCAAATGACGGGCCAGTTTAGGAAATATACTGATGTCGCAGGGGCGAGACCAGGGAGTTAGGGAGGATGTAGCAAAACAGTTGTTTTCGTTTTCGCATGAAATTCATTGACGAGAAAGGGTCAATGTTCTCAAGCAAAAGCTCCCATGACTGCGAAGCCCACTATTTTTATCTCTTCTTTAAGATTGACTCACGCAAACGACGCAGGATATCTATACAGTGTTCTTTATTCACAGTGCGTCCTTCTGGGATAAATTCCAGATGAACAATGTTCTGGATATGAAAAGACACTTCTGACATGAACTTCCCTTTACACCGGTCTTGGTGGAATTTCAGCTTGGGTGGATTTGATTGATTTAATATTAACGTCGCACTGTTCAGCTACACGAGGCTTTGGCGACGGACCACGTAATTTTGAACCATGGTCAAGTGACGTGGACGACACCTGAGCTGGCCCTCTCCTAACTACCACACCACACCAACGGGAGGACGTTTCAGCTCGACAGATTTAACGTGCATCGCTGCCCTACGGCGGGTCTTTTAGTGGTACTGGAATCGAACTCGTGACCAGGCAAGCCACGATCCGATACCTATACCACTCGGCTACCGCGGCCACTCAGCTTGGGTGGAGCTTGGTGGCTTGCCGTTGCTCTCTCAGATTGCTAGTAGTATAAAAAACGCAATTCTTCGTCTCCAGTTACAATCCTGCTAAGTAGGGAAGGATCTTTGTCAACAGTCGGGATTAAATCTCACGCCCTTTCCATTCAAATTGCCTTTTGGTCTTCATTTAATATAAGAGAATACCTACCTTAATTAAAGCATGTAATTTGAAAATATTGTCATAATAATAAAAAATTTAAAAGAAAAATATTTGGCAGAAATATGAAAAAAACATTAAGGCACATAGTAAAAATGCAAAAACAAAAACGTATTTTCAACTCTTTTCTGTTGTAAACTAGAAATATATATAAAAAAAATTAAAAATTAAGGGCAATTAGAATCAACAAGGGTCTACAAAGAAACATTTATTTTAGTTATTTTTATCAAATAGTTACAATTAATATAAATTTGTATATACATATGACAGAATCACTTTATTAACCCTCAGAGTGGTTAGCTTCCTCCTGAAAAGTTATTCCGAAAGCGTTTACTCTTATTTTGCCGTTCGCTTTAAAATGCACCATACTTCTTTCCTTTCCCCCTTTTAAAACTTGGGAGGTCGAACAGGGACAATCAGTCAGAACCAAGAGATCAATCGTTTACAGCTAGCTGTTAAGAGGCGAAATAGAAAACGAATTTCCTTGCGATTATCAATGTATCCTGTCGCCATCTATCGCCTTCATTCGCAGAAAATTTAATTTTTTCTGTTATATATAATTAAAATTAATTAATTAAATTTAATTAATGAATTACTGTTTCAAAAAAACTGTATTAGCATTAAGTGTCATCCACTACAAGTTTAAATATGTATTTGAACTTGAGTTGGTAAATAAAAAGTATTTTATTAACGATTGAAAATTTGAACAAGATATATATGCAAATAAAAATATATAGGGAGAGTAATCTAATAGTAGAGAGAAAAGATGATAAAGAAAGAGAAATTACCTTCTCCATTTTTGCTATACAAATTAAAAATTAAAAAAATATTTAAAAATAGTGAAATAAAGTTTTAAAACATATGTGGATAAAACGCAAAAAAAAAATTCGTTTCCGATTGAAAAAAAAAAACAATTACTTTTTCTACAGTCATAAAAAGAAAAATTAAAAAATACATTTGGAACAATTAAGAAATAAAAATTTGAATACACATAGAAAAATTCAAAAACAAAAGAATGTATCATGTAAAAAAAAGATTTATTAAAACACTGTGATAAAAAAGCAATTACCTCCTCCTATTGAAATCAAAAACCAAAACTGCATCTTGGAACAGTAGTTTTCCGGTAAAATTTGAGTATAGGATAATTACGTTGACGCAATTTACTTAAATAGGTTTTTTTTTCTGTTATCAAAAATTCCTTATATTTCTTCTTTGATAGAAATAAGATAATTCTGGTTTCTTTAATTGTGTATTACTTTTTTTCAATATAAATCAATTGGGAAAATTTATCAGTATGTGTATTGTAGCATCTGGATCTTTTAATTGTGATTAGAAAAAAAGAATGGTTCATGCCATTCATCATTTAATCTTTCCAAGACTTGATTTGATTTGAATTTTGCTAGCGTCATATTTTGAAGCTGCAGAAGGATTACTCTCTTTTTGAAATATAGTTCTTCGTTTTTTACTCTCTAAAAGAATTAGAATCAGCACTTATAGTTCAAAGGTTATTCATAAAAAGTTTCAGTTATCTCAATCTTATTTTTTGAAATATAAAAACTTACTAAAACATCTTATCTAATATATTTATTCAATCGAATGATAATTTTATGTTTCCTCTTAATACATTTAAGTTATTTTCTTCACGACTGTTGAACTATACTAAACATTACTCAAGAGTTGTGGTCTTTAAACATTTTAGATTCGTGGAACACTTAGAATTACAATGTGTTTTCGAGGGTCCCCATTCCACTTTTTAGAAGAATTTATCTTAAAATATTTGAAGTAGATTAAAATGTTATAGGTACTTTACGTAAAAATTATTTTTAAAAAAGTTTGTGTGGGCTTATGCCCCCAAGATATAAGTGATAACTGCAAATTTTGTAATGGCATTGCAAGGATTATTCCAGTGAATAAAAACAAGGGGATATTAGTGTATTGTCTTAAAAACTATTTATCCATAAAGTAATATTTTAGTGCAAAATATGCAATCATATTTGGGAATTGTTTTCTAAGAAGGAAACAATAGGTTTATGGTAGCTGATATATATAGGTTAAAAATACTTTTTAAATTCAACATTTTATTTAAATATCTATAAAAATCTCCATCAAGCGTTGTTCCTTACTTCCTCGTGCTTTCCTTTGTATCATTTGACATAATTAATTTGAATTTTTTTTTTAAAAAACCAACTAAGGGTTTTAATTTGTCTTTTGAGAAATCGACTTTAAAATTCAATCTTAAAAGCATAGGAAATTTGTTCAGAAGACCCGATCTGGCTTTGTGAATTTTGGTTTTTGGTAATTTAGCAATATTCAATTCTATCCACGAACTAATTTAAGACTGTCTTCGGTTAATGCTAAAGAATAGGACACGAATTTCGAATTTTTTTCAAATATAAGAGAAATGAAACATTAAAATGATAATTTGGCTTCACTATCCTATAGAGAGCAACATTTTTTATCATACCTCCCATTTTTATCGAATTGATTCATTTTTTCTGGTATAAAATGTGTTTCGCGTTTTTATCTTTTTATATCGTAATGTTAAATGGGCTATGCCTTAACGTATTAAAACGAAAAATAAGGTATTCATTTAATATTTTGACACTTTTAAAAACACTATATTGTTAACAGAGCTCTGAGTTATAATATTGTAAATTTCCATGGAAATTGAGGCATTTTTTCAGTCTGAAAATGTGCTTCGCGTTTAGTTAGAGGCCTCGTACTTTCACCGAAGACAGCCTTAAGCAAATGGATAGTAAGACAGGTAGTTGATTGAGAATAGAAGAAACTAGGTCAAAAGTTTTAAAAAGGGATTTAATCAGAACACTTATATGACATAATCTCTAGCTTATACTTGCTTTTTTGTCGTTGTATTCGGTTTTGTAGAAATGTATCCAATTTTGCTTCAAGGTAAGTATTGTTAATTACATTTTGTTTTCTTGTATTTAAATTATTTAATGTAACTTTTTCTTAATACCTGTATACTTAATTGTGTTATTTAAAATTTTTGTTTTAATTTTCTTTTTAGACTCAAAGTATATTTAAACAAAATGATTAATAGAATTATTTGTTCATTGCTATTCTCATTCACTTACAAAAGGAGATTTTTATTCATAAATTCACTGCAATATTGCTAATGATAATTATATTATTTATTTAGTGCTATAAAAGTTTGTCCTTTTTCTACATTTTGTTTAATTTTATAGTGTAGGATTTTTCTCTTTTCTCTGTCTCTAAGCCTAGTTTTCAAAAATATTACATGCATCATTTTCATGCTTCAACTAGGATTAGAATGAATCTCGCATTCACTTTCATAGAAAGAGGTGGCAGGGAGCCTCTCTTGTAATTAGATAGAAACTAGGAACTTTACTTGTAAGGTGTATTGCTGAGGGAACAAACTATAGCATTTCATGTTGTTTCGGAGTGGCAGGGATAGGGAGAAAATGTCCCTCCTTTTCTTTTTCGGTGTGTGTATGTCGCGGCTGACCTTGTACGAGCCAATTTCCGACTAAATGCGAAAAGAAAGCCGAATAAGCGTTACAAAGGTAGCGTGACGTTCATTCAAGTTCACTCTCCAGCAAAACGTGCCTATAGAAGTTATCACTTCAAAAAAGTATAGTATTTGCTTCTAAAAATTTTTAAAGTAACTGCAATATAGTTTACTCAAATTAACCACTTTCCTATTTAGAGGACAGCTGAAAAACATTATGTGGAAATCCTCACTTGTATGTTTCGAATATTTTGACAGTTGGAACATGTAGGGATATGTGTTAGCTTCTTTCTGAGTTATGTGTCTCACCTCCTCCTCCTCCCTTTTTCTGGAAAATTTGCTTATTCATCACATTTGCTGGTTCAGCTTGTTTCATCTCTGTGAGGTTCCCTAGTTTTTTTTAGATTTACTTTGGAAACTTGACCGAACATTTTTATGTGATAGTAATCTTTCTTTATGATCACGGTGGTTAATTAAAACGATATTGTTCTTAGGTAAGTTTCAGTAAACTATTTTTCAACAGTCCTCTAAATAGGACAGTGAGACGATACGTATGGAATGAACGCGTTATTTCTCTATTTATAATGAATAGTAAAAAATGAATAATTTCTCTTTTTTAGTGTTTCACTCCTGTTTAGTTATGTCAGTGCAAAGGTGTCTGAAGTTAGATGGAACATTAGAATTGTAAGGGCGCCCCCCTCGGGTGCCATTCTCCTTGATTATCAGCGTGAGCTAGAGGTGTAAGAATAACGGAAGAACTAGAAGCTACCATGATCATATTTTGACTTTATTAAGATCTTAGAACTTAAACTTCTAACAGATTAGATAATAATATCTGTGAGAGAATCTACGGTGGCTAAACACACAATATCTATGTATAATACCGAAATAACGTAACCTATACCACTATCAATAACTAACTCGCCTAAACTGAATTCCAATACTATCACAGATCCTAATATTAAATAGTCACTCCTACCTTAATGTAATCGATCAATCCAATCCTACTGGAAGTTGCAGATTTAATGGAATGCAATAGTATGCACATTGACCTAAAGGCTCTTTATCACGTATAACTTCGGTGGGCTATCACCTAACCTTTCCAAAACCTCTTCACGCTTGAATCACTGATTATCATAACATTTCTCAAATTGCCATACAGTTTACTCTAACTTCTGATACTTAAAAGCTTCCTAATTTGCATTTTTCCTTCACGCTTCACTTCTTGGGTTTGGTTGGAAAAGAGTTGCCATCAATTCAGGCCCCAAAAATCCAAAGCAAATGTTAATGAAAAGACGCGTGAGCCCGTCACAGAATTATTGAATAGTTTAATGTTGAAATTGCTGTGTTACCACCCGGTATCAGTGAACTAACTGACGAAGATGAAGGGATGTGAGTGAAGTAGATACTAGGGAGAGTATTGTAAAGTTTCTAGGCCTTTGGAGGTTAGTTGTGGAGTTTCAAGCCTGAACCACCCACAAGCATTAGTGTTTTTCGATAAAAAAAAGAGAAGAAAAAATATAATAGATATCAGTCATTTTGGATAAAGAAATAAATCCCCTAATTATTCAAAATTGGTAAGAAACACAGGCTGACTCAACTGAAAGAGACTTGCTCAAGTAGATGGAAAGTGCATTGAAAAATAATACTCTATCAGAGCTTTTGAGCAGTTTTATTCCAGTGAAGTTCACGATATGATTTTCAAAAGAAATTATGCAAATGCAGCAGATGTAAAGAACGAACACGATTTCTTGACCATTGCTAACCAAATACGTGCTCTTAAAGAAGTTTTGCTTCTAACTGATTATTAAATACCTCTGAACGTGATTATTGGTCAGATGTTGAAAACCTTGAATTACCCTGTGATGTTCTTCCCCTTGGGAGAACTTCTCTAGAAATATCAGCTTGAACTAGAGGCGTAGAATTAACGAAAGAACTAGAATCAAACATTATCTTAATATGACTTTATTAAGATAATCAACTTAAACCTTTAACAAATTAAATTATAATAATTAATGTGAGAGAATCTACGATGAAAATACGCAACACACAATATATATATATATTTATAATAAGACTTAATCTAATTCAGACCACTATCAATAAGTGAACCGCCTAATTAATGATTCTAATATTAAATAATCAATCCTCTCTTATTACAACTTGAGAAACTATCAATCTTGTCCTATGCTCAATCTTGTCTTTGTATGTACTGGTGTGCAACTTGACCTTCATATATTCAATCACTAACAACTTTTATTCACGTCACGTAAAACTCATTCAGACTTGAACCACGATTCATCTATTAGACGTCAGCTACCTGTCAATTTTTATCCACTATCACAAATTCCCATACATTGCCATCTCGCTTACTCTAAGTTCTGATATTCAAAAAGCTTGTTCATTTGCATCTTTCATTCACACTTCACTTCCTGGATTTGGTTGGAAAAGAGTTGCCATTAATTCTGGCCCAAAGAACCCAAAGGACATGTTAAAGAAAAGACGCGTGAGCCCATCATAACCCTGGTAAAAGGACATCTTACGAAACTGCTTCAAAAATTAAAATCTTAATTGCACTTTGTGGACGATGGGACTATTAGTCAGTATGTCCTAAATTATTCCTTCAAAATAGAACTTTTGTTTGCGATACTCAATAATCATTTTATGAGATTTAGAGGACACAAGGATAAAGTTAACGTGAAGATGCCGAATTCAATGAACTTTTACAACAAACATATAGACGGTGTGGATCACTACGACTTGTTGGTTGGATTTTATTCTATTAAATTCATGGGAAGAAGTGGCACTGGATCCTTTTTATACTGTCACTGGATATGGCTATAGTAAACGCCTGGGTAATTCCCAAAAATCCTTCACAAAAATGAAGTCTTCAACTTGAAGGAATGCCGAAGAGCTGTAACAACAGTTTATCTAATAAAAATGTGATAAGAACAAGAGGTACACCTAGGATTCCGATAGTACCTTCTGGTGTAAAAGTAAGGCATTCATAAAAGTAGTGTCGGACATTTTTACTAGCAGTCATTGTCAACGAGAGGGCTGCAAAGGAAAATCAAAAACATACTGTGGCATATGTGATCAAACACTTTGCCAGGCTTGTTTTCGACCTTTCCACCAGGGTTAGAGAGAAATTAAACTAAAAAGTGAACTATACCTTGTAAAAGAAAGTATTATTCAAACAAAGTTGAATATTGTACTCGGAAATCGCTTTCCACCATTAAAGAAAGCACTAAAATATGTAAGTGAAAATTTCATCCTTTTCATCCCAAAGTCCAACTTAGAGGAAGGGTCAGATTTCGTACATAAAATATATTATTTTTTCAAATTTTGTTATTTTTAGTTTGTTTAGGTTTAATTAACTTTGAAAATATGATTTTTTCTCAAATTTGAACAAAATAAATAAATTGGGATGAAACAGGTTAATGATATATCAAATTATGAAACAAGTGTCACCTTAGTAACTGAGATATGTGCTTACATTTTTTGCACAAACTGTCAAAGTCCAGGTCTCTGAAATTTTCTGCAGTCTTATTGCGAATTCTTTATTTCATTTACTTGTATGCTTGTTTTTTTTTAGCTACTCACGTTGAGAAATAATTTTAAGTTAAACACGTTGTTTTGAATGCATTGAAATGCTTATAGCTATATGAGAAATTCTGTGTATTCTATAAAATTTTTTCAACATAAAACTTAGGAGCTGTTCTTGATTAATTTCAGATTTTAACGCTGAATCTGTAGATACATCGTTAAGTCGTTCCCTCTGTTCCATTATAGATATTTTGAACCCCGGGGTTTCGTGGAACACAGTTTCAAGACCACTGTTCTAGAGTCTAGAGCAGGGGTACTCAACATTTTTCACGGTGGGCCAGATAAATATGACACGTATTTCACGCAGGCCGAAACGCGAGTATAATGGGGCGAACCACAATAAGACCAAAGCAGCAGTGGACAAAACAAAATTGATCAAAATATCAAAACTCTCATTTTCGGTTTTTATTTTAATACTTTACTAACCCTTCTATGAAACACACACAAAAAAATATTTAATTTTACGTTTTTTTATTGAATTATGGGATAGTTTCAATTTCCATTCTTCCATGACCAAACCTCTTGTTTATATATCCCACTATCTCTTCATCTCTTACTTGTGACAGACAGTCCCAAAATTTGTCTGTTCCAACTTGCCAATAGCAGTTAAAAGTCTCACTTTTCTGGGGACAATAAGAGGTTCCCTATTTGCCCTGAATACCATCTAAAACAGGCTTTGCTTCAGCACATCTTGGACTGCTTTGAATTGGACTAGGAAGATATCCATGTCCACTTCAAGCATCTTATAGTCTTATCGCATCTTATCTTTTAGTATCTATAGTATCTAGTACAGCCTTTCTCAAACTGTGGCCCGCCCCCTTGGGTGGCACGGCAAATCTACAAGGGCGGCGCGAGCATATTGAAAAGTCAGACAAAAGATTATTTAAAAAATAATTAATTTACTAAAAGTAGACAAACAAAATACATTCTGACATAATAAAAAATAAAATACACATTTACATTTATATACACTCTGTCGCAAAAAATATATGCACCCAGAAGAAATTGAGCTACATTCACGAAATTTGGTATGCATGTAGTGTATATGAAAATAAACAAATGATTAAAAATTCAGAACAAAATATCATTTTATTAAGCGGTTACAGCTTGCAAAAAGGTTAAAAATCAGTAAGTAGTAAAGCCACCTCTGGCAGCTATACAAGCCGAAATTCGGCGTCGCATCGATTCAATTAGATCACTTATGACCCCCTGTGGAAGATCCTGCCATAGTCTTTGCATCTGCGCAGTTAATTCTCCTGTATCTCGGGACGGCTGCAGTTGCCTTCCCAGCGCGTTCCAGACATGCTCTATTGGTGAAAGATCTGGTGACCTGGCAGGCCATGGTAGGATGTCATATCCTTGAAGACATTGTTGGGAGAGTCACGCAGTATGTGGACGAGCATTATCCTGTTGATAAATGGCACCTGGGCGACTTGATAGCATGGGTAGCACAATCGGCGTTAAAATATCGTCCACGTATCTGCGAGCTGTCAAAGTGCCTTGAAGGACCACTAAAGATGATCGTGTGTCCCAAGAAATTGCTCCCCACACTGTCACACCTTGTGAAATTGCTGTATGCCGCTCGACAATAAATGCCGGATCGGATCGCTGGCCGGTGCGCCTCCAGACACGTGTGCGGTGGTCATCAGCACTGAGACTGAATCGGGATTCATTACTGAAGATGACACGTCTCCAGTCTGTCACACTCCAAGTTGCCCGAGGTCGGCAAAAATCCAGTCTGCCTATGATGTGGGGTCAGTGATAAGCGTCTTAGCGGACGTCGGCTCCTGAAGCCAACTTCGGTCAGTCCTCTTCTTATGGTTTCTCTTGATGGCACTGGATGTCTGGAAGGAGGTAAGTGGCGTTGAAGCGATGCTAGCGACGTTGTTGGTGCCGAAGTGGCCACTCTTCTGATTGCACGATCCTCGCGATCATTTGTGTTCCTGGGACGTCCTGACCCTCCGCGACGGTACACTCTACCTTCTGTGATCAACTGTTGCCAACACCGAGCAACTACCATATCGCTCCGACCGAGGTGGCGGCCGATACGTCTATTCGACCAACCTGCTTCACTGAGGCCTATTATACCGCCCCTATCAAAGTCCGTCAGTTGCTCGTACTGCCGCCGGTTACGTCTTAGAGGCATCCTAAGTCTCAATATCGTCTATCAAAGTCATCAGATTCGTTTGGATAGCCATATGGCGCTCGTACTCATGCTTTTAAACTCTCCCAGTTGCGCAACTAATATGTGCATAGCACACTTAGCCTTGTCTCATTGGCTTCGAAATTTTAATCGTTTGCATATCTCTTACCAGACTACATTCTTGCCGAGTTTCGTGATTGTAGCTTGATTTCTTCTGGGTGCATATATTTTTTTTGCGACAGGGTGTATTATACTTATAAATGTATTTGTGCTTCACAATGCATTTATAATTAATTTAACAATCCTAATTTAAGAAAAAGTGTATTATTTACCAGTGACCCCATAGGCTTACCATTTATGTAATTAAAAACAAAAATTAATCCTTATCTTAATAATTTGTCCGGTTTATAATTTTTCCCATAACTTCCAAATAAAAGTTAAGCGATTCGCTTCCTAATGCCAACCGTTTTCCAACCGTGAGGCACGCATATGTGATGTAGTGGGTGGGGAGGAATAAAGAGCAAATAGTCTGAAATAACTAAATCCTTCGCAAACACTGTCAAGGTCCTTTTATTGCATTCCAAAGCCTTCAGAATAATGTTATGAATAGCACTGCACAGAAAAGATCGTACATCGGAAAGACGTATATATACGTCCGATGAAATAAACTCTTTGATTTAGAGAGACGTTTATATACGCCGGGGTGCTTAAGGGTTAAAGTCGTTTCGCACTTTTAAGGTCAAAGAATAGTATTATTGAATTCAATACATAGTTAATGTATGAGCGGGGTGCGATGAAAACTATGATTGAATATTGGGTCGCGTGTATTGTAACTTTGAGAAACACTGATCTAGTATCTTTTATAGTCCACTTCTAGTATCGGACTTTGTTAAAGTCAAAGGTTTCACTGATCTGGTCTAACTTGATCTGAAGAGACGGGAGATTAGTAACAATACATTGTACTATAAAAAAGCAAACTTATAGAAAAAAAAATAGATTTTATTGCTACAGTGATGGAATTTTCCGCTAAATTTTCAGTACATTATTCTTAAATAATTGAACTTTTAGTGCAATGGGCCAAAACCGGGCAATTCAGAAGAGGCCAACGGGCCGCAGGATGAGTATCATTGGTCTAGAGTAGGCATGCCCAACCCGCGGCCCATTTTGAGAATTTTTGCGGCCCAATTGAAGTTTCTGTCTATATTATTTTAGACATTTTTACTACAGACGGTTGAATCGAAAATGTCGTGTTTGACCCACCCCCACCTCTCACCCCGTGCAGTTTTTACCGAAATATTTTTCCTTCATTTGACTTCTAATCAATTGTAATAACAGGTATTGATGGATGAAGGAAAGCAGATGAGCTTGGGTGGGTTATTCCTCTTTCAACGAGAACTTCGTTGAGAGTGAGTACTGCATTTAGTTTTATTTGTCAGAGAAATAATTTATGTCTATATTTTTTTCAGATTAGTAGTCTTTTTCTTGTTTTATTTGGCAATGAAAGAATCCGATGATGGATTTAATGAGTTGCCTCAGGACTGTCAGATCATCTAGTAGAAATGTAATATAATTACCGCAGCAGAATAAAAATGTTTAATATTTTAACCTTTTGTAATTATGTACTTTTTTCATTTTATGAAATATATTTAATCATGGTGCAATAATTAATATCATACAATAAGAAACTAAACATTTGGCTATCGGGCAGAAAAAAACTTTTTTTGACAAACAGTGTAATAATTACAAAGCTGTTCTTTTCTTTAATATTTTTTTTTTGCATTTGAAATAAAAATTGTAAAGTCTAAATCAATTTTATGCAAAACATACTGTAACACAAGTATAAATGTGAAGATGTTACGCACATAGTTGTTATACTACGTAACCTCAGATGGCAGCATAAATCTACTGTAGATAAGAACCTTGTATGTTAAGAGATATTCTTCCACCAACAAGTGCAATCGGTCGACTTTCAACTTTGTTGTGATTGTGATCCAGTAAAAGGTAAACTTGGTGTTTTTTGATCATATCAATAATTGAATGTTGATCATATCATATTTTGAATGCTGTACGATAGTAAAATATTTTGAACATTTTTTTTTTTTATTTTGATATGTGCGGTCCACCACAGTTTAGTAAATTTTTATGTGGCCCACCAGCCAATTTGGGTTGGGCACCCTGGTCTAAAGTAGCTTGTTGAATTGTATCTACAATGCAATTTGTAGCTACTTTTGGCAATATATTATTGAGTGTTTTGGCGATATTCTCCTCACCTGTGGAAGAGGGTTGTTATTTGTAAGGGAGAAAGACATTGGCCTTTGAACGTGAGGGTGGTAAAAATAGAGACCTTAGATTACCATGAGGCTATTTGGATTTTCTTTTAAGAAAAGAAAGAATTCAGTGTTTTTAGCATGACGTGTTGTGTGTGCTTGGAAATAATATAAATTAGTATAGAAATATATGTGTTATAAATATATATATATATATATATATATATATATATATATATATATATATCAACTGACGCTTTATAAAAGCTGCATATTAACCCGTTTATTTCTTTGAATTTGAAAATATCACTGCGTATAAAGGTTTATGATTAGTTTCCGCATATTATTGAGGATTATGTAAATGTATTTTGCATCCAGGATCAAAAATACAAGAAAAAGGACGAGGTGCATGAGTAACAGTTCTCCTTAAAACAATTTCAGGTTTACATTAAGAAAAAGTGGTTGGGAAAATAAATTCACATAATAATTTCAATCCATCCGAATATAGCGAAACTTTTCGAGGATTCAAATATCCGTGGACTCATTAATACGAAGTTGTGGATTTTAAGTATTTTTCTCGCTTAGTTGTTTAATTATATTCTTAAATATATTTTATCTCATTTAGTTTCCATTTTTAAATATATATATACTACGCAATTAATATAAATTGTAGTTTATATTTTAAAGTTTTCATTTTACATTGCTTCGAAAAAGAGTATTAAATATTTTTTAATAAATCAAACACAACCGTAGAAAATGCCTTGCTCTATTCGAAAAATACTGGGTGGATTGTTAAATCAATGTTGCATTTAATCCCTTACCAGCTACTTCCGAGCTGAGTTCGGTTCAAACGAAATGTACTGTCCTCGCGCTCATCCCGAGTGTAGCACGAGCTCTGTGAAAATTTTTGCTGTGAACTCGGTCTTTCCCGAATCATTTCACGTGTGCTTTTTATCGTTTGGAATACTTTTAAATTACCAGTCAGTGCAATTTTCTGTAAATAAGAGGATGTTCTTTTTGCTGCCCCCACCCTTCCATGATTGTCTGAAAGACACATTGTGTTGACTACATCCCTCCAAAAGAGAAGAAAACTAATCCGACACAACAATGTATTATTTGCTGAAGACAGACAGACAGTAAAGGAAAGATGGTAAGAAGAGAAACAGGATTCTACTGTCCAAATTGTGATGTTACGTCATGTGCAGTACCGTGTTTTTTGAATTTATCAAACGCGATCATAGTCACTCAAAGTTAGTTGCATAGTCAAAGTTACTTAGCTACATATTCATTTACGTAAAAGCAATAGATGTAAATAAAATTTATAATCCAAGATAAAAGCTAGGTATCTTAAGCTTTATATTTGCAGTTGGTGGTAATTGATTCCTAATTACTTCAAATTCATAGGGTAGACTTAGCTCTAATATACACATAAAATGAAATACGATCATTCGAAAGTTCAAAATAATTCTATTTTTTATAACAAAACCCATGAAATTCGAGACTTTTTCTTCAGAGGTCTACCAAAAACTCATTTTTGATATTTTCAATTGAGCATAGTTTTATGTGCATTTAAGCTATAGATTAAAACACCGTTAATTTTTTTCATTTTTTAGATATCCCAATCAGCGGGAATCGTGGAGGAAGTGAGCGTCAATTTTTTTGAGGTGGGAGTGTTCAGAGCACTGAAATTTGCGTTTCATTGGATATTTTCGACTAAATATTTATATAAATACTCTTAAAAGGCATATAAATAAATACTAATAATCGTAAAGTTCTATTATTTTACTGGTAGTTAAAAATTCTTAAAAATGCTAAAAAAAAAAGGACGTCATATGGGTGAATCTCCTTAAATATCAATGCTGGATGCTAAATCAAAAATAACTTCAAATCTTTATTTAGTGAGTAATTCATATAAAACGGTAAATATTTTTCTTTCTTTTAATTGAAATAAACACAGCAATATTAAGTGTTTCAATAATAACACATTCAACAATTAGAGTGTAATTGAAATTAATCAAAATATTCTTAGATACGAGTATTTTCCAATTAAATAAATATTTTTAAATCTTGAAAATGATACAATTTACGATAAGGTGCGCATGGGAATGAAGCATAAAATACTCAACGTATTTCTTATAAATAATTATTATTTTTAAGATCTATATTTTATCATCTTTTAATCTTCAGTGAAATAGAAAAAGGTTGATAAATATCCAAACTTTTTTCAAGTACATTTTGTACTGTACTTTTTCTGAATAACACTCAGTGTTTCTAATGGTCGTAACAATTTATAAGATTTCTACCATTTCATTCAACGTCCATTTACTGTATGTGTTGTAGCAGAAAATGGTCTTTGATTATGCTCATTATAGTTTTATTAATGTTCGTAAATTACCGGATCTTGTTCAGAGAAGGGTGACAACACATAATTGGATTATCGCGCCCCATCATTGTGAACAAGATGCTAACAAATGAGAATCGATTTAGTTCCAGAAAGTTCTACCCTTGCAACCGTAACGGGCCATTCATCAGATTAAATGTTTGAGGAATATTTGCGATCTGGAAATTAACACAAAGAACGATTTAGAATTGATACTGCAGTCTTGATGTCTATTTTCTAAATTAAATTATATTTCTTGTTACTTTTTTAAGGACATTTATAAAAAAATCATTTTTTTAAATGCATATCTAATTATATGACCAGATAAGGTAAATTTTAAAATGTTTTAGTCGTAATATTATGTTAAGTATATCGATAAAATCATTGTACCATTCCAACAGTATTTGAATAATGCATCCTACATTAGTGTAAGACACCTTAATCTAATTCCTTACAATTTAACTTGAAAGAAGTAGATCGTTTCTAAAAGCCGAAACGTTAAATATTTGTCTATAATCCAAATGATTTCTTCGACTTCCATTTTTTCACCTAAATTGTGCGATATTTTGTGACATTTTTAAAAAGAATACTAAGAATAAAATATTTTGAAATATTATGTAGATAAAACAAATTTTAAATTTTATGCATTTCAAATTGTTAATAACAAACAAATGATCGATTCTCACATATTGTGTAGCAGAAACTTTAAAAAAATTGTGTTCTAGCTGAAGTATTGTTGGTTCTTTGTTAAAAAAAAAAAAAAGCATGAACTTTTAACATCATTGGTGAGAGATATATCAATAACTCATTATTTATAGTTTTTAGTTTTAGCGTTTAAACGTTTAAGTCATTAAACGTTTAATGTGTCAATAAAATATAAAAGATATTTCAACGTACCATAAAAAAATAGATGTAAAATATGTAATGTCACTTTCAGTTGAATATGTAAGTTAAGGTATCCGACTAATTTCGGAACCGTGATTTTAAAAAAAGCGCATAAATGGATAATTTTCATGATATTTAGTGTCACTTAGATTAGAATACATGTATAAAATTGTTTTAAGGATATTTTGACGAAAAAAATTATTTAAATACAATATGTTGGTAAGAAATTAAGTTATAATAACCTTTTTCAAAAAAGTTCTCCTTTTATAAAAATGCTTCTAAAATAATATTTTGCTTATATAAAGTAAAGACTTCTCCAGAGAGTCTAAACTATTTTTTTTTTTTTGAAAAATTTTAATTATTTTCAGAGCTACAACCAATTGAAATAATTATCAGCGTTTTCTTCTTAAAATTTCTCGCCTATGTTGTCGTAAAACATGGATATAAACCCACTTCTAAGTTATATATTTCAAAATTTCTAGTTGAGCCTCTGTACAGAGATCTGAGCTATATACAGGCAAAATATTATTCTAATAGAAGCATTTTTCACAAAGGAGAATATTTTGAAAATTTGTCATTCTGTGTTCATTTTTTGTCAAAATATTGTGCTTAAATAATTTGTTATTGTAGTAATATTCTTAAAACAATTTTATAGACATTTTCTAATCTAAGTGACACTTAATATCATAAATATCATTTATACGCTTTTGCAAAATCACGTTTCCGAACGTTGTCGGATAACTTAATTTCAATCAATATATAATGTATATGTCACTTTCAGTTAAAATAAGTTTCACATTTGCTATATCAATAATTTTGATATAGATCTTAGGTGGGTAATTAACGTCTTTTCGAGAAATTGAAAAATGTGAGTTTGTGATTTGTAAAAAGAAAAACATTTTTTTTATAATCTTGAAGATTTAAAAATATTAATAAAGTCACATTAAGATTATGTATGCTTCTAGTTCTTCCGTTAATCCTACACCTCTAGCTCACGCTGATAAACAAAGAGATGGTCACCCAAGGGGGACGACGTCACAAAACATGTAACATATTTTCAGTTATATTTTCCACATCAACATTGCCAAATGGGTAACAGATGAATGCAACTTTTAATTCTAGTCTAGTAAATTCTTGAAAACGTTTCTCAAATTCGGAGTGCAGTTTTATTATTGCATCGTATTATTTCTCTTAGATTAATGTACCTCCATTTCTAACCAACTAATTATAAATATTTTTGAACTATTATTAATTAATCTTCAGCAACTTAGAAAATGTTAGCTTTAACAGTTGTTCTATTGTTCGACTTTTCTCTTGCAATTTTCAGTTCATTTCATTAAGTGTTACATCAAAATAAAAATCTAAATACATCAACTCAACGCCATCACTAACTTTTCTAAGCAGATTTCATTTGTAATTTGTTAACAGAATACCCCTAAGTTATTATGGCTTTTTTGTCATGTTATGAATATAAAATTATTTACATTGTCTACATAGGGGAGGTGCTAAGTTTGAAAATAAATTTAAAATGACTCTTCTTGAGGTGAAAGGGTTAATTTTACAATGCTTATGGGTAGATTTTTTGCGTTGCTTCATTGTCTGTATAGATACAGAAATTGCCTGCTGTCCCTACTTCAGAGCAGTAGTTGCCTTTTTCAACACTTCATGAACCACTTATTGTATAACTTTATAATTTGTGGTTCACTAATAGGATTGATCCCTATGTGGTGGACCACTATAGCTATATTTACGTCTTTATTTAATCTTCCATACCCCTGAAAATAAGCTTCATGAAAAGCAAAAATCAACAGACTGAAGTGTTTTGCCACCAATTTTCCGAAAATTGTGGTTGAGGTTACCAAAACTCCCTAACCAATTTTTCGTTTAGTTATTTCGGTAACTAAAAGCTTTTAGTAAAGAACAATCCATGTTCCATAATACGTTATTTTGTTGTTCATCTTTTTTTTTTTTTTTTAAAATGAATCTTCATAGAAGTATAAATAATGTCCCAATTTTTCTGCATACCATAAAAAATTTCTCATGTATCACCAATTGGTGACTGCTGTGTAACACACATCAGTAATTATGAGGGACGTGACAACTCTATGAGGGGGGTGAGCATATTGAAAAGCAAAAGACTATTTAAAAAAATTATTTATTTACTGAAAGTAGACGAACAAAATACATTCTGAGATAATAAAATATAAAATAAACATTTACACTTATGAATGTATCAGTGCTACGCAACTTATTTTATAATTAATTTAACAATGCTAAATTAAGAACAAGTTCAATAATTACAAGTGTAACCCCATTTGATTGTCATATATAAAATTATATACAAAAATTAACTCTTAACTTGCTAATTTTTTACGGTTAATAATTAAACCATTAACTGTCGATTGAAAGTTACGCAACTTGCTTCACAATGCCAACAGCTTTCTACGCAGGCGCGCGTATGTGAAGCATTGAGGGGTGGGGGTAGGAATAAAGAAGTAAATAATCTGAAATAGGTAAATCATTCGCAGACATTGTCAAGGTCCTCCTTGTATTGCATTCCAAACCCTTCGGAAAAATTTTATGGTTAACAGTGCGCAGAAAAGATCGATCTTTGGAAAGACGTATATATACGTCCAGAAAAATAAACACATTGGCTCAGCGAGACGTTTATACACGCAGTGGTACTTAAGAGATAAAAGTAGTATAGTAGTTTAAGCGTCAAAGTATGTTATTATTGAATTCAATACATTGTAATTGTATGGCTGAGGGGGGGCGATTCAAATTATGATTGAATATTGGATGTCGCGAATAAGCATCATGAAACTTTGAGAATCACTGGTGTAGAGTTATTGAATGAATATTAACATCGCACCGTTAAGCTACACGAGGGCTTTCATTACTATCAAATCTACCACCCTGGACGTACCACTTAATTTTGAACCATGGTGAAATGACGCGGATGACACGTAAGCTGGCACCCTCCCCAACTACCACACCACAGGCGAGCGTTTGAGTTCTCGTCAGATTTAATGAGCATCGTACCCCTACACGGTGGATTTTTAGTGGCACTAGGCTCGAGGTGAATGAATATTAATGTCGCACCGTATATGAGGGCTTTTGGCGACGGACCACGTAATTTTGAACCATGGTCAAGTGACATGGGCGGTACCTGATCTGGCAACCCCTCTCCTAACTACCACTCCACACCGATGGGAGGACGTTTCAGCTCTCCACAGGTTTAACGTGCATCGCTGCTCTACACGGCGGGTCTTTAGGAGTACTGGGCTTGAACTCATGACATGCCTGTCATGATCCGATACCTTGACCCCTGGGCTACCGCAGCCCCGGTACTGGGCTCGAACTCACAGTGGTGTAGAATCACTACATTAAGGTATCTGACTATTTGCGATAATTTTTTTAAAAAAATGAAGATAAGAAGATTTTTTGTGGTTTTTAGATTCATTTAGTACATTTTTTTAAAAAATGCTAAAATAAGAAGAGAAAATAAAATGTTACTACTAAAATGTGTCAAAATTGACAAAATTTTACATAAAAAGGGGCTCTGCTCTGTACAAATAGTAAATGAACCAAGTCTCAATTTTTCAATTTTGTGAGACGTATTACTTTGCTATTCCTTTTGAAACGACCTTCAGGATAAGATATATTTTAATTTTTTACAAAAACTATAGAGCACTTTATCTTACTTACATTAAAATTCTTTAAAAAACAGAGATTATATTCATTAACTGTAAATTTTGTAATAAAACAGTGATGGATAAATCTGAAGGTTAAAACACTTTTACTGTTATACAGAGCATACACGCAAAACTTCAGCAATTTATTTTCAAAACTTTTGATCAATCGCTGTCTTCGTTTGGGATTTTTGAACAACCCACATTTCGAGTAAAACTTATTTTAAAGTTTGACATCTTATGTAAAGTTATGGCATCTGACTTTGCTAAAACAGTTGTAGTTTTTGTTCAAGTGAATTGAAAATAAGAAACGGTGTTTTTATAAAGTTAATAAAATGACCTATAAAATATAATCATAAAAAAAAAATTGTCAATTTTTAAAAAAATTATGATTTTGGTAGTGAATAAAATAGATATCAGTTACAAATTCTTAGTTGATTCCTGCTTTGGGGTTGGTAATATGTTACACCAGTGCTTCTCAAACTTTCAATACTTGCGACCCAATATTCAATCACAATTTTCATCGGGACCTCTCCATGCAATAACGATGTATTGAATTCGATAATACGATACTTTGACGCTAAAGCTACAATACGACTTTAACCTCTTCGCCACCGGCTTATATAAACATCTCGCTCAGCCAGTGCATTAATTGCCCCAGATATATGTATGCGTCTTTCCGAAATATGTTCACTACTGTCCATTAAATTATTCCGGAGACTTAGGAATGCAATAAAATGACCTTAACATTGTTTGAGAAGGATTTACTTGTTTCAGAGGATTTTTTCCCTTTCTCCCCCCCCCTCCTTCCAAATTCACCACATATACGGGCATACGTGCAAAACGGTGGCATTGGTAAGTGAATCGTGTAACTTTTACACTGAAGTTAAGGGATTAATTACATTAGCTGCACAAATGATCCAGATATGTGTTAATTTTTGCACATAATTTTATATATGACTAAACGGTGTGTGTGATCACTGGTAATTATTAAACTCGTTCTTAACTTAGTATTGTTAAGATAATTATAAAGTTCATTGTGCAGTACTGATACAATTATAAGGATATTATATCAGTGAAAATGTATTTTTTTTGTTTCACTTTCAAAAAATTAATAAATATTTGAAATAATCTTTTGTTTTCGACTTTTCAATATGCTCGCGCCCCTCTTCTAAGATTAGCACGCCTCACTAGGGGGCGCGCCCCACAGTTTGAGTAGCGCTGTGTTACAGTCATCTGACTCACTAATGATATCATCTAAAACTAAAAAGCAATGCTTTGAATCTCACGTTTTGTCTTGTCAAATATCGATATAATTCGTTATTAAAAGAGCAGGATAAAATATCTTAACAAAGTCTCTCTTGTTTCGGTGTTGAAATTTCTGCCGAGTATTCACTACAAATAAAAGTATACAAATATTAAACTTAAATAATTTTTTATTGTAATATTATTCTTGAAACAATTTTATATATGTTTTCTAATCTAAGTGGCACACTAAATATCATAAATATTATCCATTTGTACGCGTTTGCAAAATCACGGTTTCGAACGTAGTAAAATTAATTCATGGATAGAATTAAACATTGTTAAATTACAACCAAAATTCACAAAGCTGGGTGAGGTCATTTGAACAAATTACCCATGATTTTAAGTGGGAATATTAAAGTAGAGTTTTCAAAAGACAAATCAAAACCTTTAGTTGATTTTCTAAGATCAAAATTCAATTTAATTGTGCCAAATGATCCAAATGAAGCACGAGGAAGTGGGTAACGACGCTTGACGGAGTTTTTTTTTATATAGATATTTAAATAATTTTTTGAATCTAAGGGATTTATAACCTAATTCGGCTACCATAAACCTATTGTTTCCTTCTTAGAATACAATAAATTCTCAAATATGATTGTATATTTCGCACAAAAATATTACTTTATGAGTACAGACATATGAATAAATAATTTTATAGGACAATGCTAGTATCTTCTTGTTTTTTATACACCCGTTCTAATCCCTGAAATAACATTACAAAATTTGAAGTTATCACTTCTTTTGTGTGGTCATAAGCACACACACTTTTTTTGTCTTCTGTCTTTTATTTACGGCCTTAAGAAGAAGCTACATCTTCATTTTAAGCAAAATAACATTTTGCTTTTCCCTTGAGGTCTTTGCCATTGTGCTGGAAAAAATTCTTCTGCAATAGAAAAAATAATGTGAACCAAATACATTGGTTTTTCCTCACACTGCAATGTACTCTTCACCGAATTACAAAGCCATCTGATGAGAGATGAGATGTTTTTTTGTGTAGCATGTGTGCAGAAGTAGCTTAGATAAATAAAATTGGCTCGTGTCATAGGATATTACATCGGGAATTTAAGGGGGTTGACCCATGTGACGCCCTTTTTTTTATGCATTCTTAGGGAAATTCTTTTTGACAACCAGTATAAAGATAGAACTTTTTTTATCATTAAGTTATATGTGTTTTAAGAGTATGTATATAAATGTTTAGCCAAACATATCCAATAAAAAGTGAGTTATAGCGCTTTGAACACACACACCTCGAAAAAATGGACGTTCACTTGCTCCACGATCCCGGTTGATTGGCTTATCTGAAACATAAAAATTAACGGCATTTTAATCTGTAATCTTAAATGCATCAAATGAACTACACTCAATTGAAGTTTTCAAAAAGTGGATTTTTGGAAAGTTTCGAATTTCATGGGATTTTTTTGTTATATTTTTGTTATAAAAAATAGAAATATTTTGAATTTTAGAATGACTGTAGTATCTTTGGTGCGTATATATGACCTGAGTATACCCTATAAATTTGAAGTCATTCGGTCAAACCATTCTTGAGATATGATGGAGGAAAGTTTGAAAAGCACAGTTTTGAGGGGGAAAAAACGTTTAAAGTTTCAAGTCGGATTAAAAAAAACAATGAATTTTTTTACTTAACGCTACGAACACCTGCTCTTCTAACACTTGCTTCTTTATGACGACTTTTGAATTCTAAAAAATCTCTTTACCATCGTATTTTATGCATGTTAAGGAATAATTTATGAAAAAAATTTTATTTTTATTTTTTTGAAAACATCTCATAAGGAAAATTGGCCTCCTTTCTACGAAACATGAGTAAAACTACTTCTCTTTCATTTCACATCCCTCTTAAATACAGCATGCGAGGGTGGTGTTTTCTGTATTCCATTCATTCTCAGAAAGAAGATCTTTTCGTATTCAGCGATTTTCATTTCATGTTAAGAAAATAAAAATGCATGAAAATACATACTAGTTTGAAGCACAATTGCATTATTTCATGTTAACCTATATTTCGCCTTAAGCGTTTTCGCGTTAAACGTATTTCACTGTATTTATTTCTTCTCATTCATTATAAAATAATTGCATGGGTTTCGTCATGACCATCTGACATTTCTCATAACGACAAGCCTACATCACCCCAATCCTCTCCACCAAATTCATTATTCGACTTAAAATTTTCCACTAATTATTAGTCCAAGATAAAATAAACTTCAAACTAAGACATGAACGTGAATTTTGTAATACACCATATTTTTATAGGAAACATCAAAATACATAAGAAATCTCCTTCCTTTATCCATAGTCAGTCTCGGTGTTCCTTGAATTAAAGTGCGAAAGTGACACTTTAAATTAAGTGAAGCAGACCACTTTTGTTTATATTTCTGAAAATAGCAATTTCCACAATAATCTGCCAAGAGAACTTCAGAAAAAGTAGTTTTTTTCTCTTAAATATTTTTCTTTTTTTTAATTTTGAAAATCATTTAAATATTTACTATCTTTCTAAAAAAATTCTTTGAAAAGTTAACAAACAATAATTTTAATATTAAGTTATTAATCTTACTGATACGGGACATAAAGTGCGTCTATATGTATTCGAGGTATGAAGCAATATCTGAGATTATTAAGGTATCCGACTATTTGCGACAACTTTTTTAAAAAAAAGACGGAGGTATGGGATTTTTGTGTTTGTGGTTTTAAGATTTATTTAATACGTTTTAAGAAAAATATTCTAATTTTAATAAGATAAAAATAAATTATTACTACTAAAATGGGAAAAAAAGGTAAAAATCGACAAAAAATTACACAAACGAGGCTCGCCCTGTACAAAGAGTAAAAAGAACAAATTCTCAATGTTTCAATATAAATGTATTACTTTGCTCTTTGTTTTTGAAATGACCTTCAGGAAACGAAATATTTTAATTTTTACAAAAACTAGAGCGCTTTATATTAGTTGTTACAAGAAATTCCTTAAAAAAACAGTGATTATATTAAAAGAGAGAAGTGTAAATTTTGTAAAAAAAAAGTGAGTTATAAATCTGAAGCTTAAAATATTTCTTCTGTTATACAGAACATACCCACAAAATTTCGGCAAAAAATTAGAATCCCTGCCCACGTTTGAACTTTTCGAAAAACGCACATTTCGAGTAAAACGCAATTTCAAATTTGAAATCTTATATAAAGTTACGGCATCTGCTTTAACTAATACACTTGTAGATTTTGTTCTTGAGGATGGAAAATAAAAATCTTGGTATTTTTATAAAACTAATAAGATGGCATATAAAATAAAATCACAAAAAATGTGTCACTTTTTAAAAATAATTATGATTTTAGGGTAGTCGGATACCTTAATTTTTATACTGATGGGATAAAAAATAAAAGGTATCACCAAAACTAAAATAATTCAATGATTCTACTACTATTCAGACAAGTATGCTTTTTTCATGCGAAAAAAACGATATCCATCAAATGCAATTTTTTTTTTCCGAAGCACTTCTTTCAAGAACATTTTCATAATTTTACAAGATACATATATATATATATATATATATATATATATATATATATATATATATATATATATATATATATATTTATATATATATATATCGCCCTTCTCACGTAATTCAATCTTCCATTCCATAACAATCAAACGTTTTTGTACCAATCGATATAACGCAATATTAATGAATTATTTTGAGAATAATATTTAAAAAATCCTTGCACAAAGAAGCCTAATTAAATCAGCACTAAATAATGCCACTTCACACTTATATATTTATGTATAATAAAGTGAAGTAAGAATGGCATAAAAATAGTTTTCCATGTGAGCAAGGTTTTCTTAAGAAACTATAAAAATAATTCAAAAAATAAATTTGATACAAAGAAAGAGAAAAATATCAAACGCCTCTTACTTCTCTTTTTTTTTATCCTTTATTTTCCTTTGTCAAAATGTGACTTTTTTTCATTTTCGAATATTTTATCAGCTGTATTTGATTATCTTCTTTGAGAAAAATCTCGTTATCTATAATGGTATATTAATGAGCATTAATTCTAAATTTCTCCGGAATGATGTGGTGAGAAAATAAAACAAGATTTTTTTCTTATATACAGCAAGAAAAAAACTCAGTAGTCTGCATGCATGCATATGCATTGTTATAAAATAAACGAAATGATCGAAAAATGTCATTAGTGAACTTCAAAGAGATGCTAAGGAGACAAACAAATAGTGAATTTACCAATGAGTGTAGTGGAAGTTGCATACTATACAGTATAGTATTAGATATTTTAACCCACATGAATGAACAGTCAGAATTCAATTTGGTTATATCATTCTCATCAATAAATGCTATATTTATAATAATTGGAGCCTTATAGTACCAAAAAAAAGTAGAAGTTAAATTTTTTCTGCAAATTAACTAATTTTAATTTGTTTAAATTTTCCTATACAAATATATTTTATTTACTTTTATAACTACATTTAGGGAAAACAGAGCAAAACGATTTAGCCCAGTGCTTCCAAACTTTCAATATTTGCGGCCCAATATTCAATCATAATTTTCATCGCACCCTCCTTCCTCCATACAATAACAATGTGTTTAATTCAGTAATAATATATACCTAGACGCTGAAGCTATAATATGACTTTAACCTCTTGCTCCCGGTGTATATGAACGTCTCCCTCAACCAAAGCATTAAATGCCCCAGACGTATATATATGGCTTTCCGAATTACGATCTTCTCTGTGCAGTGATAACCATAAAATTATTCTAAAGGCTTTGGGATGTAATAAAATGACCTTGAAAATGTTTGCAAAGGAGGGATTTACATATTTCAGTGAAGGATTTATTTATTTCTTTTCATCTCACCAATATATCACACAGACGAGTCTACGTGCAAAACGGTGGCATTGGGGAGAGACTTTCCTAATTTTTAATCGGCAGTAACGTATTAATTATAAACCGTACAAATAATCAAAATAAGTGTGATTATTTAAAAAAATTTATTTGCATATTAAAAGCCCATGGGTCCATTGGTAATTATTAAACTTAATTAAACTTATCCTTAACTTAGTATTGTTAAATTAATTATTAAATACTTTATGCAGTATTGATACATTTATAAATGTATTATATGAGTGCAAATGTGTATTTTTTATATTTTATTAAGTCAGAAGTCTTTTAGTCTGTTTACTTTCCGTAAATTAATAATTTTTGTTTAAGAGGCATAGTACCTATAAACGGCAATAAAATCCATTTTTCAAAAATATTTTTAAAAATTAAAACAGACTGTTAGGAGCATTTCAAAACAAACCGCATAAAAATCGGACCAAAACTACGTCAATAGCAAAAAAAAATGTCAAACGTCAGCACTGGATTGTCCATTTAAATCCAATGTAAACAAACCATGTTCGTTAGTTTCAGTTTTGAAATCGATGGTGTTATTGAAACTATTTTCTCCCCAGTTGTTGCTAATTTTTAATTTTATCTATTTTAATGAGAGAAGGAAGTTTGCAACTCAACACTGCCCTAGTTCGAAGTATTGTTTGTTTGCATTTGTATTTCATACTGTCTACTGCTTCTTTATTGAGTGTTATCTCGTTATTCGTAAGCTTTTTAAATTTTTGTTAATTGAAGTTTTTTTGCATCGTTTTAATTAGTAAAAAATGTCTAGTAAAGCTCAACGTAGAGGCAGTGACTATCGCCGAAAGCGAAAGCGTTTTCATGTGAATCAATACACTCGAAAAGTAACAGATACGCTTGATGTTGACTGCATATCTGCTTCAGCTAAGAAATTGTGCAAAGAAAATTACCTTGACAAGGAAGTAAGAAATTCTAATCAATCTAATGGATATAGAATGATAAACATTGACATATTTTATTATCTGAACTATCCAAATATTTAATATGTCCTAACTGCAATACTAAAGCAGTTCTGAAGGAAAAGATTTATTATGGATTGGTGTCTGAGTTTTATGTTGAATGCTACTCATGCAGTATATTGACCACTTTTAAAAGTTCCTCAGTTATTGTTTCAAGTAAGGACTATGAAGTAAATATACGAATAACCTATGCTATGCGCACAGTAGGACTAGGTTTTTGTGGAATAAAGAATTTTTGCACAGCAATGGATTTGCCACCACCAGTATTACTAAAGTCATACGAAAGGATACTGCGAAAAATAAATTTGGCCAGTCGTGAAGTAGCAGACGACTCCATGAAAAATGCTACAAAAGAAGAAGTATCAGCTTCTGAAAGTCACGAAATCTGTGTCAGTGGTGATGGTACGTGGAAAACACGTGGACACACTTCACGTATTGGTGTGTGTAGTGTCATTGGAGATTTTACAGGGAAAGTGATTGATGTTGCTGTTCTCTCTTCATATTGTAAAGGATGTGAAAAATGGCGAGGTCCAAAATCTGGGCATTCATATGAAGAGTGGAAATTGAAACATCAACCCCACTGTGTAAAGAACCATACTGGTTCTTCCAGTAAAATGGAAGTAGACGGGATGAAGGAAATATTTCAAAGATCGGTGCCACAATGAAATGCGAAATATATTAAGTATATCGGCAATGGGGACACAAAAACCTTCCCAGAGCTTCAAAGGACAGCACCATATTCTATCGAAAAAGTTGAATGTGTTGGCCACATACAAAAGCGTATGGGTGCTAGACTGCGAAAATTAAAAACAATGAATCGTGGCAAAAAATTATCAGACGGTAAGAGTATCAGCGGTAAAAATCATCTGACTGATAAGTTCATTGATACAATTACCACCTATTATGGCAATGCTATTAGACAGAATAATAGCTCCATTAGTGATATGCGTCAGGCCATATGAGCAATTTATTGTCATTATAGGTCCACTGATGAGGAACCTATGCATCACTTCTGCCCAATTGGTGATACTTCGTGGTGCAAATATCAAAAGGCAGTTGTTACGAATAGTGCTTCTTTATTCAAACATAAAAATATTGTGCCAATTGCCATAATGGATGAAATAAAGCCTATAATACCAGAACTATCTGCACCAAAATTGCTGAAAAAATGTGTGTGTGTGTGGGGGGGGTAAAACACAAAACGCTAATGAGTCGTTCAACTCGACTGTTTGAAAGTACTGCCCCAAAACTTCTGGGTCATCTAAAAATATTGTAGACATAGCAGTAAATGTGATGGCTATAGTGATGTTTAATGAAGGAATGAAGGGACGTATAAGGATAATGAAAGTTCTTGGCTTTAATATAGGACATTTTACTGTTACCTCTCCCTTTAAGGCCAATTATGCACGCATAAAAAATGCCGAAATTAAATCAAAATCATATACATTAGAGGCCCGTAGGGCTAGCAGAATGAGAAAAAAAGCCACGAATGAGAGAGAGCATTTTGCAGAACTAGAAGTTCCTACATATGAAGCAGGATCATTTTAAATATTATGTATTAAGTTTTATTTGAAATATTGAAATGTCAATCTTTAAACTTGATTTTCTCAGTTTCAATTTTTTACACTTTCCCGCAAGATTGTAAAAAAAAAAGTTTTTACTCTAGAGCTACAAAAATTGGCATGCATATTCTAGTCATAGATATTTTCTGTATGCCATGATTATGCTTTATGGTTTAATACATTTTGATTTGCAACTGTATAAAAATCGAAATTTTTAAAAAATATTTTTTATGAATTTTTTAATTTTAAAAAATATTAAAAAAAAATATAAGATACTTTTCAATTAAGTGGTATACACACACACACACAGAATAAAGGTTACATTTAGCTTCAATTTAATGCAAAAATTGAGATTCTAAAGTGTATAATTTAAAAATTATCTTGCGGGAACAGGAGGTAAGTAATTTTTTTTTAAATTTGGTATATATATTAATATTTTTTTAAAAAAATTTGTATTTATTAAAGAACAAAATTTCTCTAGTTTTCTTAAATTTTATATATTGTTATAGATAATATATAAAATTCAGATCAAAATTAGCAAAATTTGTTAACTTTTGATGATTCGTAACATGTATATGACAACGAACAATTTTTTTTTCTCGCAAGGTACTATGCCTCCTTAAACAAGTAATATAAACATTTTTTTTAAGAATTCCTACTTTGAATGGATGAATAGAAAGTATTTTATTCACGATTGAAAATTTGAATACGATATATATATATATATATATATATATATATATATATATATATATATATATATATATATAAATATAGGGAGAAAGTTAACTAATAGTAGGTAATGATAAAAAGAGCATGGTTTGTCTGCATAGTTGTAACAATGCACACCCGGTTTTGCTGAAAAACAGGTTTTCGACACCAACTTTTGTCTTTGTTTTAACAGTTACATTATTACAACAATAAAGAGAAATCTAAATTGGCGTCAAAAAACTGATATTTAATTTAATTTAATTTAATTACTTAATTAATATTTGAAAAAACTGTATTAATACCAAGTGATATCCACACAAGTTTTTTAAAAAAATATTTAAACTTGATTGGATGAGTAGAATGTATTTTATTAACGATTGAAAATATGAACAAGATAAATATATATAGAGAGAGTAAGCTAATAGTAGGAATTGAATAAATAATCTGCTTTTTCGACTTTTCAGTATGCTCATAGGGTTATCATACCCCCTAGGGAGGCGTGCCCCACAGTTTGAGAAACACTGATTTAATCTGTTTTTATATCCGTCTCGATTGATTTACTTTTTATTAACATCATACTCCAAAGTAACGCGAGGGCTATTGAAGACAATTCTTAAATTTTAAAGAAACGAGGATAAACACTTGAGCAGGCACTCTCCTCTCTGAAAATCCCCGCCAATGTCAAAACTTTAATGCACATCAAATTTATAGTCGCCATCTGCGGAAAGGTGATCAGTGTCATCAGGTCCATAACCCGTGACTCAATGCCGATTTATCCACTGGGTGCTTAGGGCGGGCACTTAGAGCCACGGATTAGCTAGAAAATTTTTTCTCTGTTTATAAATTTTGATCCGCCAGTGCCAGGATGGCCTGTAGATCTTCTGCGATCAAGGCCTAAAATAAGCTTAAATCGGCACTGCCACGACTTGACAACGCCATCCACGAGATCATGACCATGTCCTCCATCGTTTCCTGCCATTCGTTTACATATTGGTCCCATAGAATCATCACCTTAGGTCACGGGTACTGAACCTTTTTTCCCGGTGATCCACATAAATGAGACAATTATTTCACGCGGGCCGCAACATGAAAATAATGGGGGGCGGCACTATAAGACCAAACAGCATTGGACAAATCAAAATTGATCAAAGCATCAAAACTCATTTTTTGGTTTTGTTTTAATACTTTACTAACCCTTTTATCATACACACACACAAAATATTTTCCTTTATGCTTTTTTTACTGAGTTATGTTTGGTGTAGCCATAACCAAACTTCTTGTTTATATTCTACTATCTCTTTATCTCTTCCTTTTGGTGGAAAGTCCAACACTTGTCTGTCCCGACTTGTCAGCGGGTACTTAAAATGTCTCTCTTTTTTTGATGCAATAAGAGGTTTCCTATTTGCCCTAAATGCAAGCTACAGCTGACTTCACCTCAGCACATCTTGGATTGCCTTGAACTGGACGGGAAAGATATCCACTACAGTCAACTTCTAGTATTGAACTTTGTTAAATTCAAAGGTTACACTGATCTGGTATAACTTCGTCTGACCAGACGAAAGAGATTAGTAAAAATACATTCTACTACAAAAAAAAAAGCAAATTCAAAGAAAAATTGAAAGATTTGATAGAATTTCCCACTCAATCTTTAATACATTGTTCTTAAATATTTGAATTTTTTAGTGCAATGGGCCATATTCGGGTCCCAGTGGCCCAAGAGCCACAGTTTGAGTATCACTGCCTTAAGTCATGTGACAACGAGAAAAATACCATCATTTGATTTGAAACTATAATTATTATGTAATTTTTGAAATCTCGTTTTCTTTACTTGCATGGAAAAATAGTGTACTCTAATTCTGATGATGGTAATAATTAAGGTGAATTTTTTTTTACAATGAAAAGAAGGGCGAAAAATTTAAGAAAAAAATTACAAAATAAATATATGAAATATTTTTTTAATTAAAACAAAAACACATATTACACTTACATCCCTTTCAATTATATACTTAAGCGAATATTTTTCCATTGAATTAATTTCTTTTTTGTCAATGTAATTTCGGAAATTTTGGAGCAATAAATATTCTTTCTATTGAATTTTACGGTAAGTGCTGCAAATATAAAGTATCAATATCTAATTTTGATTTCTCACTTGTCCAAAAATCATTACCATTTGAAAACAACCTTTCAAAACTGCTGCGTTAGTTCCCGGGCAGCACAACGTAAATTCAACAAGAGTAACTTAATTTTCATATGGAGTATGTTAATTTTTGAAATGATTAAATATTTCTACCCATCTTTTATCAATTTCAACATGTTAATTTTCCCATTGTTCTAGTTTATCAGAATTTAAATATACATCCAGACTCTTAATTTCTTCAAACAGACAATTTTCCTCGATTTTAATATCAGGCATTTCTTTCGATAAAAATTCAACAAAAGCTTATATATATATGTCCAATTTACTTCCAAGTAAGTCGAAAAACACCAACAAAAACTGTTATTTCCCGAGATATTTGTTTCAGACCATTATTTGACGAATTGGAAACATGTTTGTTAGAAATTTCGCATTTCTTCAGTAAACGTTTCCGTTACGTCTGGAATCTCTGAATGCAGAGTTTAACAGATTAGTTTTAAAAGGACCTTTAATTAGCATTGGAAAGGACGACAAGATGGAGAATACATTTTGAGGAAGGACAGAACCAGAATAAAGGAATGACTGTCATCCCTCTAAAGGAGTATGATTCGCCACATTATAATAATAAACTTTTTTCACGCAGCGGGCCATCTGCTTAGAACTATTAATGAAAAAACTGCTGAAGATGTTTTGAAAAGTCTTCTTTTTCGACGAAATGAGTAATTAATTATTTTGCAATTGATTATTTCTGTGTGATATTTATACATTCTGATGACCAAAAAGGTTTGTAAAGTTGTTATCACGGTGAGTTTCTTAAACCATTTCCTAATAACATGTAATATGTTTTAAATAATCATTTTTGAGCAGATATCTATTTAATGTATCCGACTGCGTTCGGAACCGTAATTTTGCAAAAGCGTATAAATGGATAATATTTATGATATTTAGTGTCACTTAGATAAGAAAATGTATAAAAATTGTTTTAACAATATTATTACAGTAAAAATTTAAGTAATTTTTTATTGTAATAATATTCTTAAAACAATTTAAGTACAATATTTTGACAAAAATGAACATAAAAAGACTAATTTTCAAAATATTCTCCTTTTGTGAAAAATCCTTCTATTAGAATAATATTTTGCCTGTGTGTAACTCATACCTCTGTACAGAGGCTCAACTAGAATTTTTTAAATATATAATTTTGTAGTGAGCTTATCCATGTTTTACAACAACAGAGGGGAGAAATTTTAAGAAATAAAACGCCAATAATTATTTTAATTGGCTGTAACCCTGAAAATAATGTGAATTTTTCAAAAAAAATAGTTCATACTCTCTGGAGAAGTCTTTACTTTACACAAGGAAAGTATTATTATTTTAGAAGAATTTTTTATAAAAGGAGAACATCTTGAAAAAAGGTTATTCTAAGTTAATGTTTTGCCAAAATATTGTACTTAAATATTTTTTTCTCAAAATGTCCTTAAAACAATTTTATACGGGTATTCTAATCTAAGTGACACGAAATAGCATGAAAATTATCCATTTATGCGCTTTTTTAAAGTCACGGTTCCGAGCGTAGTCGGATACCTTAAGGGCTTTAAAGCATTCATCGTAATAAATACAGTATCAGACAGTAATTTTTGTTAATAAATTTAAAACTCCGGACTTTGCATGTATAATCATATATTAGCAAACGGTTATGTCATGTGGGATCCCCACTAATATGGCAATTAAAAAAATGTTCCTGACAAAAATAAAAAAAATTTTCATTTTTAATTTCAGGATAGAACATTTTTTTTTTAATTTTTGGTAATACTAAGGTGACCGATCTTCCTCCTTTAGGGACGACGGTCCTTTTTTTTTTATACATTCTGTCCCTCAAAAAGTGTCCTCCAAACTGTCCTTTTCAATAGATGTATGGAAATATTTAACCACAAAAATGGACACATTCCATATGACAATTTAGTTATTCTTGTTGAAGTTGCCTTGGAACTAATAGAACAGATGAAAGAGTACTTTCACTCGGTTATGATTTTTAAAAAAGTGAGAAATCAAGTGTGAAGTGTGAATGTTGATACTTCACACCGCAATAGAATTTACCTTACAGTTCAATACAAAGAATATTTCTTGCTTCGAAATTTCTGATATATTCGAAAATGATATATTTACAAAAAAAAAATCATTCAATGGAAAAATACTTATTTAAGTAATAATTACGAGGTATGTAAGCGTGTGTGGCGTATTTTTGTTTAATTAATAAAATATTTCATATATTTGCGTATACTTTTTAGTTAAAAATTTTGTCCTCCTATTCATCGTAATTTTTTTTCTCTAATGGGGCTGCGTATTTGTGTTTTTTACCTTCACAGACCTAGTTCATTCCCCAGGAACTGGTATCACTTTTTACTTCGGCACCATATTGGCGATACCAATTACCGCAAGTAAGTTTAACGCCCAGTTTCCTCCCCAGACGGAGGCACCTGAGCTCTGACGATGCAAAATTGAACTTAGGATTTAATTTTGCCAAGAGCACCTAAGCCAAACGGGCACGTCAAAGGAACTTTTACATGCCGCATAATTACACGACTGTTGTCGATTTTCTGTATCATGCCAATACATTTACTTGGGCTGGGGTCGAACCCGCAACCTTGAGTACAGAAGGCCAGCGAGAATCCAACTATGGCACCCAATCGTAAAAAAACATGGTCACCATAGTAATACGGAAAGTGTTTTGGGGGGAGGGAGTAAATTCAAAAGAATTTCAATTCATAAGAGATTGATTAAAGATGAGTATCTAGAAGTTCCACCAAACTTATCAAAACCTTTAATACCATTGCTAAGAAATATTTGTGATATATCTTCGTAGTTTGATTTATTGAATGTTAGAATACCATACGATCGCGCGCGAACATTCAAACGTTTACAATGCTTCAAATCAAGCAAATATAAACTATGTATAATGAAATTTTATTGCTTTTAAGGAAGCTTCTTGAGGCTGATGCCTTGAAGCAAAAACGAAATTCTGTAAAGATTTTGGTATTGCTAACTCTACTTTATCAACATTAATTATAATATATATATATATATATATATATATATATATATATATATATATATATATATATATAGGAGAGAGTGAACTAATAGTAGGAATTGAAAAAAGATCTAATTACGGAAGTGTTTGAACGGTTTTTGTTAAATGCATGCAAATGTCGTAGGGAAATGGCGACATTAGAAATTTCATCAAATCCCTAAGAGATATGATAAATTGAAGGGGTATGTTAAAATAACGTCTCTTCAAGGTCATGTACCTGATTAAAGTAAGTGATTTTATCAAATTACTGAACTGTTTCAGTGAAATGATGAAATGAACTAGTCAGAATTTGCATTGACAAAATGCTGTCCAAGGGGGGAAGGTACCTGGAGGGTCGAGTCCTTGTATTTCTCCTAACCAAACAGGCAGTACTATCGATTCTACAAAGATCAACCCCATATCTTTAAAAAACTGACACCATAGGATTAACATGGGGATTGATATTTTAGTGTGCAATACCTCCCCCGCGCAAAGCAGGTCATCATTAGTAAAGAAACTATGAAGGGAGGGGGGGGCATGCTAAGTCAATCGATGCCCCCGTGAATGCTTCCCCGTTTTCCTGTTCCACATATTTGTCCCTATTCACGAAATCATCCCATAAATGTCCAGCAACCAACAGGAAAGATGTTACACATCAGAAAATACCAGCCTAATTTTCTAATTATTTGTTAATTAGTTTCGAATAAATAATTTGTATTTCATTGACTATCGTTGTATTACCTCTACGTTTAATAATGCTCCATATTTGTTAAATAAATACTTTTAAACTTTTGACAATATTATTTCATCATTTTACTGAAATAGATCAGGGATTTGTTCAAAAGCCTTACTTTTATCAGGAAAATGACCTTGAAGAGATTAAATTTTATCATCTTCGCCAACTGATCACATCCCTTAGGGATTTGATCAAATTCCTAATTTCATCGTTTCTGTGCGACACATACACACATATACATGTGAATAAAATGTTCTCTAATAAAATAAATTTTGTTTAATATATGTTTACTTTGCAATATACTTTAGCACGAAATTCTTTTAACAGGAAGAAATATTGCAGTCCTCTCTGTTTCGTATCAAACGATTTTCATAGTACATAATTTCATCATTTTCATGATTCATCAACTATTTCATTAAAATTCATCTGTATTAATTCTTTCAAAATTTCTGACTTTCCATGGTGTGTAAAACAAATAAAATGAACGGTATAAATTTAAACAGTAAATTTATTCATTTATAAGATAAATAAATCTGTTACTAAACATCCATTTCCATACTTAATGAGCTATATGGATGTAAGTAAACCGAATAGTAAAATTATAATTTTTCTGACATTAGCAACAAAATTAACCAGTTTACAAACTATATATATCCATCAGTAAATATCCATTAACATAGCTAATGAACTAAATATGCATTCAGCTGTAAGTTTTGAAGGACATAAAAAAAGATATTTCATAGACTTTCAGCTATTGAAAGAAAATTATTTTTAATGCAATTCTTCGCCCACGCACTTCATTCCGGTCGATTCTTCCAGAGAATCTCAATTTAAATAAATTGCTCTTTTGCAAGTGTTCTAACGATTTGTCTGTCAGTTCACTGCAATTTCAAATGACAAATGACCAGTGCTACTGTTGAAAGAAAAGACAGATGTTTTAATCATAACTTGACGCTCGCTCTAGATGCTAATAATCATAATAATAAAAAAACAAGAGCTTATATATATATATATATATATATATATATATATATATATATATATATATATATATATATATATAATGAACACTACTGCTGAAATTTCGAGAATGCGTTATTAATGAACGCGTGAACTGAACGGTATTTCACCGTTTGATGCTTTAAAACAGGGGTGTCGAACACTGGTCGCATGTGGCCCGCCAGTACTTAAGTTGCGGTCCACCGACTCTTTTTTTTAAAAAAATTTAAATATCAGGTTTTTAAAGTTTTTTCATTTTGTAATTTACTTGAGGGGAAATTTATGTATATATATACAGTGACTCTCAAAATCGAGAATACACTTAATTCCGAATTCACCATCGGATCACCAGGTATAGAAATTAATACGCTATGTTAACGCACTTTTGTGCATTCAAAATGCATACATTACTCTTCCAAATAACATTAAATGTAAGATATGGAAATTGATTGGAACAAAAATATGAAGGTTCGAAAGAAAAACTACACTATTTTAGTGTCACAAAAAAAATTGAGGGTACACTTCTTTAATCACTATGCAAAACTACCAGTAATTTTTTAAACAGAAATTTGATAATAGATCTATGATAAGGAAAGGCTTTCAAAGGCTATCTGATAACAAATTTATGTTTGTAATTTGATGTCTTTATTAAAATGGAGAATCGGAAGGAAACGACGATCGAAGAGAGAAAACTTGTTATTAAACTGTCAAATGGAGGTAAATCCTTGCGGAATATTGCTAAAGTAGTTGGACACGAAGTGTTAACTGCATCCAAAAAATCCTGCAAAAATTTAAAAAGACTGGTATGCTGGCAAATAAGGAAGGAAGAGCGAAAAGAAAATTATGAACTCTATAACCGAGCGAAGAGTTATACTTCAAGTGAAGATTGATCCTAAAATTAGTGCTCCTAAAATTGCAGCCAGTACCTCTAATACCTTAATTCGATCTGTTTCTGCAGAAACGGTACAAAGAGTCCAGAGAAAGGCTGGCTATAATGGTAGAGTAGCTCGAAAAAAGCCCTTAATTGGTAAGAGGAATAGAGTCGAGTGATTGAAATTAGCTAAAGAACACATTTTAAAGCCTCAACAGTTTTGGAACGAAGTCATTTTCAGCAATGAGAGTAAGTTCAACATCTTCGGCAGTGACGGTTGTCGTATGGTGTGGCGTAAGCCAAATGCCTCACACCACCCAAAACACACAATTCCTACTGTGAAGCACGGAGGTGGATCGGGGGTGGGAAAGCTAGTATCCATTGATCGAATCATGCACAAGATGGCTTATCTTAATATACTGCAAAATAATTTGAAAGAAATTGCTGATAAATTGGGACACACACACACTGGGGTCGAATTTTATATTCCAACAAGACAATGAACCCAAGCACACTGCGTTTGTTGTAAAAGAATGGCTGCTTTATCATTGTCGGAATAAATTAATACACCTTCATAGTCTCTCGACTTAAGTGTTATCGAGAATCTGTGGTCCCACCTTGAGAGAGATGTGCAAAAACATCCAATTACAAGCAAGGAACAATTGAAATCGGTATTGAAAGAAGAATGGCTGAAAATATTCCTCCCGAGACCGCTAGACATCTTGTGGAATCGATGCCTCAGCGATTGGAAGCTGTCATATTAGCAAAAGATTATGCTACTAAATATCAACTCTTTATTATTCATGATTTATCCAGGAAAATAGATGTATATATGTACTCTCAATTTTGCGGCTATTAATTTCTGTTAATTTTCTTTATAAGTTATTATATGTATGTTTAAACTATCAAATATTTTGTGTTATCATTCAAAATAATGAATTATGATCTAATAAACGCATCTATGCTTAAAGGTTTTAATTATTTCTCTCATTTAATATAATTTTTTCATTCTAAACATTGATTCCCGTTTTAAAAGTAGGTGTACCCTCAATTTTGGGAGTAACTGTATATGCAATATGTTTGCCTGTTACCTTTTCTTGTTTTAAAATAAATCCTTTTTGATAATAGAAATGTAATTTAAATTAAAATAAATTTATATTTTATCAAGCAGTTACTTTTGATTTTACTATAGTAAATTACTTTTTTAATAAATTTCGAATTGCCTTATGCATATCCTTCACTATGAATGGTACATGACTCTCTGTGTGTGCGACTTTCCTCCATCCTCCTCCTTTTCTGTTTGGAGTACCCAAAAAGCAAGAGGCAGTCTCAGAGATGTTTTTTAAAATTTAAAGAAATATTCAGGATGGCTAAGATAAAGGACACTGTATATATACTTAATCGTTTGCGAATGACAGCACTATCATATTTTAATAATAAGTAACGAAAATCACAATTCAATAGGAGCACCGTTTTTTCAAGAAAATGGTAACTGTAATATTTTAAACATTATTTGATCATTGCATTATAATATTACATACACATTATTATATTATCTATGTTTGTATAAATGAAAAATATAATGAAAATAATAATACTGTTTTAAATTTTCACTCCAATAAATGTTGTTTTTTGTTCCTAAATCTGACATAAAGGTATATATTTTTATGTGCGACCTGCAGATTATAATGTTTTTCCGAGGTGGCCCGCAAGGTCATTTCGGTTGTACACCCCTGCTTTAAAACAGAAGGGTGGAAAAAACAAGCATTGAGAAAACTTGATTTACTCAAGCTGTTAATAGATGCAAATTTAATTATCTGCAAGGCTGAAACAATTATTCACGTAACAAATAATATAAAAATATTTTTTTTAAATCTGTTCCTACATAGGTCAACAAAGAAAATTTTTATTTTAGTTAATTAAATTTAACTTTTGAAGTAGAACTTGAAAAAACTGTATTAACATCGTGTCATTCCTTACGAGTTTTAAAAAAAAAATATGTTTGAACTTGAATAGCACCATCTGTTTTCGTCTAGTTAGTTGTAATTTCTTCTGAAATAACGCAGAATAAATTTAAAATTAAAAGGAAAAATTTAATCAATAAATCAGTGTTTGAAAAAACTGTATTAACTTCAAGTGACATCCACTATAAGTTAAAAAGATGTATTTGGACTTCAGTGGATGAATAAAAGTTATTTTATTAACGATTGAAAATTTGAACAAGATATATAGAGAGTGTTTTTTTGGATGGGCTGGATGGGCGCATATGGCCTAAATCCAACATGTGCTGAAATTCCATTTTCGCAATTTTTAACCTGTCTGGAGCCATGCGACGGGGTTTAGCACAAACAGGTGGTCCAAAAGTATCAATATAGTGAACTACATTATGCTTAACTGTTTGGTTTGCACAAAGTGGTTTTACAATATTAAGAAAATCATTCAACAATTTAGAAAAATCATTACCAATAACATGAGTTTTAATTGAGAAAACATTAGAATTTCTAATAATACAATGACAATTTAATTTTGTAAAAACATCAAATAAAATACGATTTCTTAAATCAGGTTTTATATTAAAATAATGTAAAAAATCTGCACCAATAATAGCATTACACACATAACAAATAAAAAATGGAAAAACAAAATTTCGTCTTAAACCTAAATCTAATGACATTAATTTACGCCCGTACACTTGAATGGGTGTTGCGTCAGAAGGTTGCGTGTTCAAATAACGTCCGGGTCACCATTTTTGGTGTATTGATTGTGTGGCAAATGTAAAATTGCAGTGATATTACACAAATAAAGTTTATTTTCCAACATAAAAAATAATTAAGTTCGAGTTTATATACTCCCTTCGTCAGAGTGTAATTCTGGGAAGATAGAAGAAATAACAACCAATGAGAAGTAAGGATCAGGAATCCGTTACTATGAGTAAGGATGATGCAATATTATGAAAGAAATGATGATGCAATATTGTGAAAGTAATGATGATGCAATATTATGAAAGTACACTACATGCCTTATAAAGAGTGTTTTTTTTTCCAGGTATAGAAGTTTAAGTTGGCATTACTTTCCAAGATGGCGACCGATTTAACAGCTGTCAAGTGATTTATTCTCAGTTTGGTTTGGCAATTCATCAAAACGATCATAGAGCAAGGCGTAGATTCGTCGAATGGGCCCAAAACGAGATTGCCGTTGTACCCGATTTTCATAAGCGAATTTTGTTTAGCGATGAAGCGCACTTCTGGTTGAATGGCTACGTCAACAAACAAAACTGTCGCATTTGGAGTGAAGCTAATCCACAAGTGTATGTCGAAACACCGTTACATCCAGAAAAACTGACTGTTTGGTGCGCTTTATGAGCTGTTGGAATCATTGGTCCGTACTTCTTCAAAACCGATGAAGGCCACAACGTTACAGTCAATGGTGATCGGTATAGAGCCATGATTACTAACTTTTTCATTCCTGAATTGAACAATCATGATGTACAGGAGCTGTGGTTTCAACAAGACGGCGCAACATGTCACACAGCTCGTGCCACAATCAATTTATTGAAAGACACGTTTGGTGACCGCCTAATTTCACGTTTTGGTCCTGTGAATTGGCCTCCAAGATCTTGTGATTTAACACCGCTAGACTATTTTCTGTGGGGCTATGTAAAGTCATTGGTCTATGAGGATAAGCCACTTGGAAGACAACATTCACCGTGTTATTGCCGATATACGGCCACAAATGTTGGAAAAAGTCATCGAAAATTGGACGTCCAGATTGGACTACATCCGAGCCAGCCGTGGCAGTCCTATGCCAGAAATCGTATTTAAATGTAATGCCATAAGATTATCTTTCGAATAAAAAAAATTCATGTCAATCGAATAATACATCGTTGTTTTATTGCAATTTAAAGTTCTATACCTCTAAAAAAACACCCTTTAATAATTTGTATAATCAATAGATTAATAATAATTTAAGAAGCTTATTTACGAAGCTTAATTCACTCTTAAATATAAAAACAGTTTTCAGTCTTTAATTATAATTTAAATTGTTACGTATTAAGGACTAAAAGAAAAAAATATTCATAACATTTCTTTGGTTAGCTATACTTTTTTCCAATCATACTTTAACTATTTAAAAAAGGAAGAATCGTATCAATTTTTCCACAAAATTGAGCGCAAAATTTGAAACCGCATTAGTTAAATTTTCTTCTCAAAATTTTCTGAACAAATGAACTTTTAAAGTTCTTCTATTCCTGGACTTATTACTTCAAGTTATTGAATAAGTGTTTATTAATGTCGTATTATAAAGTAACAAGAGAGCTACTGGCGATGAACCTCGTAATTTTGAACCATGGTCAAGTAAGGATTAATACATCTGGGCCTGCATCCTTTCTTCTAACTACCACACCGCGCCGAATGGAGGACTTGGTGCATTGATAGATTTAAGGTGAATCAGCCCATTTACAAGGTTGGTCTTCAGAAGCATAGGGCTGGAATTCATGACACGCCATCAACGAGCTCGTGGCCTTAAACAGCAGAGTACCGTGGCAACTGTCATTTCTTCAAATGTTAAATCTTAGAAATAATGATTGACAAATATGGCTCTTCTTGTTTCATTGCATATTTAAAACTTAATTTAAAAGTTTAAAAAAATTGCGTTATTCATTCCGGAACCAATATGAATGGTGCGTAAGATTTTCATTCATTTTTATATGGTACTGCTAAAGTAACCAAACTGAGTGGTGCGACAGTCCATGAGGGCCAAGGCCTTCTGTATCCATCTCAGTTTTCATGTCCGTGGGTACTGAAGTGCATGAGCAGATGTTCTGGCCATTGGACGTCTGACGCGAAACCCCTAGCGTTTAATTCCTAAGCAAGCTTGGTGTTCATTTATCAACCCACTGAAAGGATGGAGGGTTGAGTCGACCTTGCCCATCGTGGGGTTTAAATCCCGGACCTTTGGCATGAAATATATGGTACCACTATTACACCAAAATGATTAGCAATGCCTTTTTAACAGCCAGGACAATTGGTAGGAAATTATTTCCCTCCATTGGGTGTAATATTTAAAAAAAAAATTTCTAAAAAAACTAAAGGCTATTAGTTTTTGTGAGTCATATATATATTATATCTCCCCATATTATTCAGAAAAATAGTATTTGAAATAGTTAATTTTTTAAGCTATTATTAATAGCGAACTTTTAATAATTAAATCTTAAAAATTTGAAATTTTAGTGCTTGAATGTTCTACATATTGCGTAAATAAAATTAAAATTATTTCTTATGTTATAAAATGAAATAAAAAATCTCATGTCTTCTAAATTATTTTCAATGAAATATCTAATACTTCAAAGAAATTTTTACAAAATTTCTATCTTTATATCTGAGTCATCCGCTATATTTGCTATCGCACGCTTGCATTTTTATATTTTATAAATAATTACTTCTTGTATTTTTTTTCGAAAGGAATAGTTCTTAGTGATAATATCTACCTGATATTTGTAAAATTGAAACACTGTTTAAACTTTATATAAACTTGTAATTCTCTGCCCCCAGCCAAAAAGCTTGATAAAATGTGAAATAATTTTTTAAGCCAAATTTACTTTTATCAAAATATTATTCGATGCAAGAAATAATAAAAAGATCATTGAAAAGGAAAGTAGAGAAAAAAATTTAGAGGAACGTGATACACATACACACCTATCAAACAATATTAAGAAACTTAATCCATCAAATATACAACACATAAAAGTATTAGATGTTTTTTTTTAAATTTTTCATGAAAATAATTTTTTACATTTCAGTGCATGTATGAAGAAATCACTTGCCCAATAAGGTTCCAGATTTGTTGTACGTCTATGCAAGAAAGCTGTGCTTAAATTGAATCAACAATATCTTTTTATTTCGCACAGTGTTCGATTTGAAAAAAATGGTTTGTAAAAAGAAGAAAAAGTCAGAATTTTTTTCAACATTACGAAGTTCTATAATTTTTTCAATAAAATTACACTGCGATTTCTTTAAAAATTAGTTGACTATGATTTGTGCATTGATTTATATACATGTGTCTTTTTTTACGTATTTTAGGAAAGCCTTTTTTTTTTTAATATATGCTGCCTCCATGAAAAAATGAGATCACAAAAGAATTATGTCCATGCACAACTAAAAAAAAATGAAAAATTTCAAACTAAATCATTGCCGGAATTTTCTGAGAAAAATTAGATATCATTATTAGACTAAGAAAAAAAATTCCAAGATCTATCACAAAAATAAGGAATTTTAATTTTGAAACTTTTACTCTTTTTGTCATATTCGGGTCCCCTTAAATAAGTATTGTGAAAGTTTTGTTTAAAGTACACTCTTTAAATACGGGATTTTAAAAATTTCTAAGAAAAAGTATTTCTACGTTTCTTTTGAAATATAATCATTAATGAAACATATATCTTTACAAAAGCATATTTCGCAAGAAATTATTTTTCAGTCACATTTCAACAAATACTATAATGATATAACTTCTGGGGATTTGTTTTTAGAAATATGTGTTAAACATTGTATTTTAACTTAATAAAAAAAAACCTAAATAAGGGAATTTAAAAACACTGCATCGTCATGATTATATTTTTTTTATAAAATGCAAAGTATGGAAATATTTCCTTCTCACCTTAATTATAAAGTACATTTTCATCATACAAAAGATATTTTAAGAATTTAAAACTGAAAAAACAACATTAAACTACTTTATATGATGCATCTTCAGATTTTAATGAACAGTCGAATATTTCCTGAGTCACATAGATCTGTTGACATAAATATGGCTTTTGAGAGACAGGTCAAAAAATGCCAAATGCGTAAAGTTCATGTTATATTCATGAAACAGACGTTACAGACATTCAAATGTGTATGAGAGGAATTCTACATTCCGCTCGTATTTATTAGAACTTTCGATACTTTTGGAAAACTGACTTAAAAATTCTTGGAAACGATAGAGTATGTAAAATACAATGTATCTCTTATAAAAACCTATATTGTTACTTTAAAAAGTATATATGTAAACAAAACAATCAAAATAAACCATTATAGCTTATAACTACAATTTTATAGGTATTCCTATTTAACAATCAATTTATTCTATTTTATTTGGTAAAAATTATGTAGATCAACGGTGTTAAACTCAAAAGCTAACTTGAGCCAAACAAACAAGGTTTAACTTTAAATGGGCCGCAAAAAAATCAATATTCATAGAAACGTAGGTTTCTTTCACGTAATGGATTATATAATAAACATATATCTTTATATCTCTTCTATTCAATTGTCTTTCCTATTTCGGGTGAAATTTTGGTATTTTATTACATATTATTGTGAGCCAACAAACTGGTCTGTATATACCGCAAAATAGAATGTAGTGGGACGCATGTGGCCCGCGGGACAAGAATTTGACAGCTCTGATGTAGATCGATATGTAATTTCCTTAATTGTCGGTCTAACCTAATTTATATATAAGTTCCGCAATTTTTCAACCAAATACAAGTAAAAATACCTAAGAAAAGAGTGTACGCGAACTGAAGTGTAAAAAGTATGATTTTTACATGAAATGTTATTCCGTCATATAGCTAATTATTCGAGGAACGAAAATTACTGCAGACAATATGATTAAACGTGAAATCTGTAGTTAGCTACAAAAGAGATTTGGTGCAGAATCAAAGATGTCTCATAGAGATATAAAATTAATAATTTACCTTTCTATTGGTGAAACATATCTGCTGCAGAAGTTGCAGGTAATTCTGATGAAAAAATTTAGAGTAAAACGTTACACTTATTTTCATTAATCGTTTCATTTCAAAATTAATGAAGTATTGACATCAATCGATAAATAAGCATCGATATGAAGAGACTCAGGACAAAATAAGTTACAGAAACATGGAGTGAAAAAATATACTTTCAGATGCGTTCATTTCGTAAGACAAAATTGTATTAAATTTTACCTAAAATTTCAAGCATCTAGCTACTTCTAAGACATAACAAAACATTCGTAATAAAAACCTTACATTTCTCAATGGTTTTTCAGCCTTAAAAACCAATAGGTAACTAAATACATGTACATGTATTGACAAACCCAGCGTTTTTGCCACAGTGATCTAAATTCATTTTTCCCCTCTGTAATCTTCAAAACGTCAAATTCAATTTCAATTATTTCTTAAGGGGACTTGGCACCCTTTGAGCAAACTTCTTTATTTACGTATTTAAAATTATATTTTAGCATTTTATACAATGTTTCTATTCAAGAAACTGATACCAGATGAAAATTTTCATATATTATTCACACAATTTTAAAAATTTTAATTTTTTGAAGAAAATTGGGAAAATTTTAAAATCCTACTCCTTTTGTAAAAATTAATTTTTTGACCTGAAATTTTTTTATAATACTCTTATGGATGATCTAAACAACTTTAGGGATCGATTTTAGAATAACTTCATTCGTTTTCGAGAAAAAAATAAAATGTTGATATACAGGCTAAAAATCAACGAAAAAGCCAACATGTCTTACATTTTATTATTTTTTTTAAAAAAGTATTCAGTTTATAGCAAAACGGATCCCTAATTTTGTTACATGCTTTATTTTCAACACGCAAGAAAAAAATGGAAGTGATTGGTAAATAATTGTCGAAGGAGTAGCATTTTGAATGCACTAAGGTTTCGAAAAATACAAACTCAGAAAAACAGGTTTAAAGTTTATAATTCTGAAAAAATAATTATTATAAGCTTAATTAAACTTAAAATACCACTTTAAGATATTAGTTATACGTTTTTCTTTAAAATAATTGCATTTTCATATTTTTTCAACCCACAACTTTTTATAAATGATCAACTTTTAGAGTACTAATTGCCCATGAAAAAATTCAAGAAAAATGTTAAAAATTTTTTTTCTGTCACGACAGAAATTTTAGCTATTTTTCTTCTTATAATATTAAAGTATTACATTTGTATGAAAAATATATCAGGAAGAAGAACTGAAAATATAAAATTATTAATATAAAATGCCTTAATTTAAAAATTTTACATGCACACATTTCACAAGGAAGAAAAATTACATTATTGTATTGCCTCGGAAATATTCTGCTTTTAATACTACACATTCTTTTTATAGTTATTATTTCTATTTCTAAAATAGATTTTTTTATCATAAAGCATTTTTTAGCTTTTTTTTTCTAAAAAGGGGAGTGGCTGAATTGCCTAATTTGTTTTCAAATGAAGTTTTAGTCAACTTCTAACTTTCCGACATGCACAAGTGATATATCAATCGAAAGATAATAATGCAAAGAATAAGATTAAATGAAAATAAAAAAACGATAGGTTTGTGATTTTTAGGGTACCAAGTCCTCTTAAGACAAAAAATTTCAATGTAAAATATTTTCGTGTCCTGGGAAGCAAAAATTTTTCGTGAAGTTTGAAAAATTAATTTCTAACATCATGATGTTTCACATTATTAAAAGTTGACAGGTCCCTGGGGATAAAGAGTTTGGTAGGCACTGTTTTAAAAGATTATCACACAAGAGTATTTAATTAATTCTAAAGTAAAAAGTTATTGCAGATATAGAGAACTTTATTTTATCCACTAAATGTAAATACTTATTACAATTTAGTCTAAAAACTAAAGAAATTTTTATACTATAACATATATGTATAATACTGTCATGGATTAAGAAATTTTCATAATAAAAGGAATTGTAACGATGGCTTGGACTGCTAACAAAAACTTATTATCGAAAAATTAAAACAAATTAATAATTGGTAATATTTTTCACTTCTTTATATTTTATATAGCAAAATTTACCGAGTTTACTCGACCATTTTTACTGCTTCTTAATATTTGTTGTAATGTGAATCATTTGAGTTATTCAGTTACAAAGAAGAAAAACTTTTGAAAAGCAAAATAGCCATGCAGAAAGAAATAAAACATCCACTTTTTCCACTTCATTTTCATATTCTATTGCCCTTTGGTGATTTCTTTAAAGTAAATAAAAAACATTCCTTCCTCAGAAAGAGGCAATAACAAAATTTACGAATATTACTTTTTCTGTTCCATTCCACATAATGCTCTTTAAAAATAGAGAATCACGTCGTTGTCTGTATAAACAAAAAGGGAGATGACATTTTGTGCAATAAATTGGTGGATTTGTTCCAGTTAGAGAAAAGCACAGATAAGGATGCTTTAATGTTTCCGAGACTATTTTCCTTATCAAAAAGAAAACATATAATTCAGTGCTTTATGCCCCACTCAAACACATTCTTGTGGATGTGTTTTACTGAAACTCCGTTATAAAAGTTAAATGCTTTATTTGATGGGGGTTAGACTGAAAAAACGTCACTAGTTTCTTATTTGCAATTTAACATTATAGTATAATAATTTTTAAGGAACTTGCACAAAATTTATTATATTTTAATACATAGAAAGAGAAAATGGGACTTGATTAGAAGATTTATTTTAGATTATTCAAATTTACATTTTTAATTTGAATATCATGGATTTGTGTTGCCTTTTTATCTGTACAATTACTTAAAAATGCTTTGCTGAGACTTGATTTAATTGTCAAGTAATGAGTATGATTCTTTAGTTAACACTTTTGCCCTCTAAACTTCTTTTGAATCGCTGTCCAAGAATTATTCAATAAAAATTAACTAACAGAAAGTTGTCCACAATTTCTGTTGCAGAAATTAACCTTTCAGTGCCCCCTTCCCCTTCAACCAACAAAGAAACGGGATAAAAACACTTAATGGCTGCCGAACAGAGATTCTTTTCGTCCCAGTCAACTTTCGTGTGCACTTTAGACCCAGAGGTGGCCAGTTGAAACCACACTGTCTCCAAGGTCGCTGTGGGTAGTCCATCCTCCTCTGAGATATTTAGGCAAAGTAGTGACCCAGGAATTGAACACGGTATGATATCATAGTATAAATCTCGTCACACTCGTTGATTATTCATTCATTCCATGATGAGTGTAACTAAAAGATAGTCTTTTATAAAGCATTAAGGATTCAAACGGCATTGTCACATTAATAAACCTGACAATCCATCTCAACAATACAGCTCCTGACAACAATGATGAAAACGTTCCAACAACATTGAAGTATGCTGGGAATGCATGTCAACAGCAGTAAAGGCTGAAAAATAACCTTCTGTATGAATCTCTCAGAAAGCCCAGCAACAGCAAAATCAAACGACTTTTTTTCATTAAGAAGGGGAATGCAGCAACCACATTTCCCGCAAGTCGCAACCAACGAAGAACCTGAGAAAGAGTGAAAGTTATTTTAACATTGCACTATAAAGCTGCAGGAGGACTCGGACCTCCAAATTTTGAGTTTTAGTCAAGTGAAGAGGGCAACATCTGAGCTTCCATATGCTTCTCCTAACTTGCACCACACCAACATGAGGACGCCTGAGCTTTGACAGAATTTAAGTACATCAGCCTCTCTACACTGTGGGTCTTCAGCGGCACTAGGCTCGAACTTCTGACTCACCAGCCACTAATCCATGACCTTGACCATCAGGCATCCTCTACCACAATAAACGACAGGAATAAAATAATTTAATGACTGTCCTAAAAAGGAATTCCTTTACGCACCAGTCAACTAACAAGTGCATTTCCTATTTCTTCGATGGATTCACGCAGAAAAAAAAGTCCAATGGGTTCAAGTCAGGTGACGGTGCTGGCCATTCAACATGTGCGATTGAGTGCTGTCGTCTTGGAACCATACATCCCGGTGATCAATCAGCGGTAATTCCTCAAGAAAATAGTATAGTACATACTTTAATGAAGACAAGTATCAAAATCCAGTTAACGCGTTCTCATAAAATACCGGGCCAATCAGTCCGTGTTTAAATATTCTGCACAATTCATTTATCGACTAGCGAACTTGGTTTTGAACTTTCACAACTTATTTAATATAATTCAGAGATCAGAAATTTATATTCTGCTTATTATACTTAGTATTAGGCACAAAGAATATCTTATCCGTCTATCTGATGTCGACAAGAAACTTTGACTCCAAGTGGTTCATAATGTAGTTGCACCAATCACATCGTCTCTTTTCATCCCCGGCCATTAGTATCTGTATAGATGTTGGGTGGTAAGGATGAGCACTTAATTCATTCAAGACAACCCACATGCCTCCACCCCTCTAAAAAAACCTCGAACCAAATAATCTAAATAAATATGCTTTTTAGACATCTTATTTTTAACATTACTTTATGAAAAGTGCCTTCTTATACTAAATCAATGGTGCTGAAAACCATGTAATTTATTATTTTTTTTCGTGTTATTTCGTACTGTTTTTGAGATCATAACGCTTATGTAGAAGTTGGCATTCTAAGCAGCGTTTTTGTGTAGTGCATGGTAATGTATGGTACTATATATAAAACTATAGTCTGAAGTAGCAGAATATGGTTACAGAAACTCCGGTAGAAAAATTTAGATTGCATTTTTAACACTTTTATTACACTACAAACAAAGGACCAATTTAAAAATATATCAAGTATTTCTGATTTCAAATTGATCACTGATACAGAAATCCTAGAAAACATAAATTAGAAAATATTCCAAAATCTGCATAGAAAAGATGTAAATGAAAATCTGATACGGGAAATTGCTTTGCTACGGAATTAATTTTAAATGAAAATTACATAAATAACGCAAAAGAAAATTGCAATACATAATTAAGAAAATGAATTTTCTAAATGAATTAATTGTGTTAAAACTTTCCTTTAAGTTGCCATAGTTACTGTAACAAATTTTCAGCTCTCTTTTAGCAAATTAAAATTAATAATGAATATTTTATCTTTGGTCAAGCATACATACAGATCTCTTAATGCCTTTGAAATTGTACGCATCAAAAAAGAACATGCACACATTTATAATTTTTCGGAAACAATTAATGCATTAGAAGGAAAAATCAATAAACCACGCTATTAATAGACATGCATTTGTAACATATGTTTACAGAAAATTTTTTTACTTTATAAAAAATTAAGGCCCCCAATGTTTTTTTTTCACTCGTGCCCCTTTATAAAGAAGTCTAACTCTGCATCTCATTAAGTTAATAAAGAGGCTAATAACAACGACTCCCATCATTTGGACCTGCACTCAAAAGATAAAGTAAGTTTGATGTTTGAGCTCGTATATTAAACTTCAAAAAGCAGCTCTATGTGAATATTTGAGTTAATATCCGTACTATAGGTCTGAATTCCAAGTAAAGTTAAACAGCCCAAATATCACCGAAAGATGGTAATTTATTTCAACAAATGGAATGAATTCATCACGGTCTTTGTAAACATTAAGCTAAATTACGGTAGCCCTGAAGGAAGGAACTGAGAGGCATCAAAAGGAAGAAATATATTTATTATGTTTCAGTATTTCTATCGGGATGGCTTTAATACATTTCGAGGGATATAGCCTATTTAAAGCAAGACGTCTCTCTGTTTGAATGTATCGCTTACCTAATTTCATTAGGCATGAGAAATCATCAGCTCACAATTGATAATTCTAGGTTTGCTTTGAGCATTAAAATTTCCCGGCACCCGCATATTTACTTTCAGCTGCTAACGTCAAGCTCATTTACAACAACTTCTGCTAAAGGGGATAATTTACCTAGATGATCATTTGTATACTGAATGTCAAATAAGCAGAAAATAAGCAGGTTGATTTAAGTAGGGCAAAATATTAAAGAATAAAAATGAGTCAATTTTTCGGATTTTAGCTTGAAGTATATTTTGGTACAGTATTAATGTCGTTGGGTGGATGACTTGAGTACCCAGCTCTTTCGAGCCACAACCTCATATCAGTAGGTATTTGAATGACTGTAATTGATTGACTTTTTATAAATAATTATAAGAATGCATAACTAATTAAATATAAGAGTGCTACGCGCCAAATATTTGCTTGTGTTCGCCAAGATGGACGATAACATTACAATACGACTATGGTTACCTTGATATTTTTATTGTGTGGTAATATGGTTGCCATGGGGATAACGTATATTAGAGTTAAGTTTTATTGGGGTTTTTTCCGTGGTAACCCTACAAATTTCAGAGGAATTTAATTCGATTCCTTTAAAAATTTAACCAATTCCATTACATTTGTTCTCCAAGCTACTATTTCAGTATTTTGTTGTATTTGGCGCTTTTTCGAATATGGATATTTCTATTATTATTGGTGAGTACCGATTGTCAGTGGTAAATTAAAACTGGTGAGTGCCAATATTTTTTTAAAATAATGAATATGCTGTGTTTTTAATTATTCATATAAACCGCACATTTCCACTTTATTTAATTTTTTACTAAGGGTATTTTGAACATTCCTTGTTCGATGAAATTCATTGAAGGAACTCGCCGTTTTTGGAATATTACAAGTTATTAACTGATATTCATGATTAATTTTAATACATAATATGTATTTTTTTATTTATAATATAATATAACAATTATTACACATAATAATTATTTTTATATTATTTATTTATAATTATTATTATATTTTATGAGATTATTATATGTAATAAATATATTATGTGAATACTATTACATATAATAATAATTATTATATACAAATTATATGAATATTATCATTTATCTAATTACTATTAAATTTTATTATATGATAATAATAATATATTACATAATAATAATATTATTAATATATTACATAATAATATTATTATTATATATAATTTTGATTGTATTATATTGATATTCATTATTGATTGATATTGGTTATTTTTAATCTATTCCTATATTCTTCATTTGAAATATATTTCAAAACAGCTCTTTACAGTTATTTTCCTGACGAATTGTTACCGCTATGCTGTCATCTTGGATTCCAAGTAACTCGAAACAACCTCTGCTTGGCACTATAAAGGAATCGCACCAAACAGCGCTTGACGCGTAGTACTTTTATATCAAAGTAGTTAATTTGTGGAGTTAAGCATTCTGATATTTGAGCCGACGATATTCAACAATGTCCAGGAAGTTTGGGTAAATGTAAGATATTGTTTGATATAAAGTTGAAACTAATTAAATCATTAAAAAAAATATAACAGTTGTCTGTTATATTTTTGAAAAGATTTTTTCTTCTGTGATTCAAGCAAAACATAAAAATTGATCCGTTTTCTCTTCGATTTTAATATTTTTTTAACAATTGTTAATTTAAACTAAATGAACTAAGTAATGAACTGCCTTTTATGTGATTGATGTGAAAACTGGTATGAAGTTAAAATAAAGCTTTTATATCCTAGTTGTAATCCCAGAAAATGATAAAAATACATTTCAAGGTTTATCAATAATGCGGAATGAATTAATACTGCTAAAAACATTAACTGCATTCGAATTCAGAGTAAATATTTCTTGCAATACGTAAAAATGTATATAAATTAGACTAAATTTATAAAATTGACAACCATTATTTTAAATCATTTACTTTTTGAGAAAAAAAAGGGCAAAACTACGTTATTTTTTACATATATATACTAGCGGACCCGACAGACGTTGTCCTGTGCCTACATCTTAAATTCAAAAATTCCAAAATTATTTTGAATAAGCTTTAACAATATGAACCATTTTGATGAAAATTTGTATTAAAAAAATTAATACAATATATAACGTAATTATATTTACGGTTACCACAATTCGATCAATCTATAGCTCGTGAGTATGTGTATATTATGAAAAAAGTTAAATGTAGAGGCTGTGTGAATAAAAACTTAAATTTGTTTTAATTGAAGGTGAAAAAGTGTTGAGAGAGAGAGAGAGAGACTCAAACTATTTGGAAATTGTAAGCGTTAGAATGGTATAGATGAATCCGAAAGAATCATTGGAATCCGTGGTACAAGTACAACTTCACCTTGAAATTTTCCACTTAAACTAGCGGCTTCAAGATTTTTTCCCATGATTTTTTATGACTAATAACGTGCAATTACACACTTTCGGTGCGTTCAAATTTCGAAGCAAAATTGTAGGGGAGCCAATCTTCAATCACAAATTATGTGGTGGCATTCCCGGTAAATCCAGTGAATTTAAAACTATACCGGTTAATTGACTACTTCATCAGGATCAACAACAGTGTCAATCGATTTGAATGTAATTTCATTACCAGACAATGATTGTTGTATTTTGAAATTGATGGCGTCAGCATTTAAATTTTTTTGCCGCTAAAATAGCTCTCTCACATAGCCATGCATGATCAGTATAATTATGTCGTACATCTGGAAAGGTACTTTTTATTAGTTCATCTTTTGTAGCCACAATGTTGCAAAACTTTTCTGGGAGTTGAATATATTGTGTATCTTTATATATATATACAATGGAACACTACCATTGCCAATGTCAGCAGTGTAAATAGCACACAGGGTATATAAAACAATTATGCGTTTTATGGTTTTTAATTAACATATTTTTAACTAATTGCGATATTTCATCGAATTGTGATTCTAAACCTTTCTTGAGTCCACTGGAACAGACACAAAAACTTTCATCATAATCGGTCTAGCCATTTAGAAAGATTTTAGTCACATACTCACGCACAGAATATTTATATATACACTCATGACCATAAATTAAAGATAATTTATAATCACAACGAAATTAAACTCTAAAATAAAAATTTCACCTGTAGAATTACAACACAGCTTGAAGAAGAATATGCAAATTACAGGAAACCACCAGATGGTGCGGATAGTACGTCACAAAGACGAGAGTGTAAGAGAGGGGTATATAATAAATGGTGGCAAAGAAGTAAAATTGTTCACAAACGCTTTAAAAAACGTTCAGTGCAATGACCGCATAGTTATGGCACAATGGAAGCATTTGGATGATTTTTTACGTAGTAGAATTAATGGACGACTGGAATGTGGACGTACCCAGTTGAAAGTATCCGAGGAACTTGTAATCACCCAGAGTGTCAACTCAGTCTTTGGCAACGATTCCAACATGATGGTAATGTGAGTAGATGTTACAGCACAGGTTGCTTCCGAGTTACAACGCCGAATGTGGACCAGTATTTGTAAATTATTGCCAAAAGAAACAGACGGAGCACAGCATCAGATCTGTCTCGTCAGCTCTCTTCAGCTAACGGTACCACAGTTTTAAGGCAGACCGTGTACAGACGCTTAGGGCACCGTGTACAGACGCTTAGGATGTGTTCCACTTACCGCAACTCACTGTCGCCTGCGATTAACCTGGAGTAGAGAGCATGCATTGTAGACACCACAACAGTGATCTCGCGTGATGTTTTCTGACAAGTCCTGGTTTACTTTGCTGTCTGATTCTCGCTTGACTTTAATACGGAGAGCGCCTGGTACCCGTTACCACCAAGAAAACACCATTGAACGACACCGTTACGGTGGTGCCGGATGGCTCGTTTGGGGAGGAATTATTCTTGGTTATAGAACTGAACAGCATGTTCAGAGTCTAACGATGACATGCCCCATCTATCGGGATGTCATTCTGGAACAAGATGTACGTTTGTTTCGGGGCGCCATGGGTGCTGAATTATTGTTAATAGATGACAATGCCCATCCTCACCGTGCAAACATTGTAGACAAATGCCTTCAATCGGTGGATATCACACGTATGGATTGGCCAGCATATGCACCGTACTTGAATCCAATACAGCATGTGTGGGATATGCTTGGCCGATGAATTGCAGCTTGTGTTCCCCCTCCCACCTGAGGGCATTTTTCTTGATGAGAGGTGTAATATTCCACAAGATCATATTGATAATTTGATACTCAGCATGCCTAGGCGTTGTAAGGCCGGTATTGCATCGTCCGGGAGACATACTGCGTATTAACCATCCTACTAACCATGTTATATTGTTTTTTTGTAAATAAGTTCTTTTTTGAAATTTGCTCCAGGGAGTAAAAATCGCAATTTTTATTAATTATGTCAAACATACAGCATCTTTTTTGCTTTTTTTCTTTTGTTTAATAAATAGACATTACAAATAAGTTAAATTTGTTTTGCATCTGTCTCTTTCTTTGTCTGAACTTCTGTATCCTTAATTTATAGACATGAGTGAATATAAAGATATACCGTATCGTGTAGCTTTTCATGCCAAGCATGAGCAGAATAAATAGCGCACAGGGGCAAAACAATATTATGCGTTTTAAGGTTTTTAATTAATATATTCTTAACTAATTGCGATATTGGACCAAATTCTGAATCTAAACCTTTCTCGGGTCCACTGGAACAGATACAAAAACTCTCATCCAAATCAATCGAGCTGCTTAGGAGGAGTTTCGTCGCATACACACGCACAGATTTATATACATATATATATATGTGTGTGTGTGTGTGTTTATTCGAATAAAGAATAAGCTGGTGGAACCCTGAAAAGTCAAGTTCAGTTAATTCTAGATAATTGTGCTCTTACAAGGATAACAATAGCTTTGTTAACCCTTACAGGACCATAAGTTTGTTAAGAGTAAATATTAGTATGTAACTTTATTGTAGTTTGCTTGGTTGTAAAAATAAATTAAAACACATAAGGATAGTACAAAGCAATGAGCAGTTTTGTGTGTGTGTTTTTGAAGAAAAATATATATTAGTCAACTAAATTTAGATCAATGTGTATTTCTATGAATCCCTAGTTTCCTTTGTCCAGATGTATTTTATTAAGCACTTAACAGCTGATTAGATGTTACACAATCCGCTCCCCAGTGCCACCGTTTTCAACATAGGTGTCATGTGCGGTGTATTGGAGAGGGGAGTAGGAAAAGCCAAAATAAGCAAATTTTTATCTGATATAAGTAAACACTCTTCACAAACACTCCCAGGGTCATTTTATTGCATTCCAAATCATTTGGATTAGTTTTAATGATAGCAGCAAAAAGAAAGGGATAATATTTTGGAAGGATGGATTCGCACTGGTTGAGTAAAACGGATATATACACGGGTGGCATTTAAGGGGTTAATGCACAAAACTAAACGTACCTAGTAACATAAGACATGCGAAAAAGTGCTCACAGTAATTTGTTATACAAGAGGCAAAAACTTAAATATAAAGAATAAGAATGAAATACAATGATTTATTTTCTTCTTATTATTATTAACCATTTCTGTTTACGCAATTGTAAAAATACGTTCTACCTGGACATTCTGCATAAAAAATCGGATAAGAATACAATTAAATACTACAATCCCGCCATTTTTAAAATGAGAGAAAGTTTCTCTTAGTCGTGAAAAGGTAAATACAGTGCTCGTATATAATGAAATATATATATATATAAAGGCATCTATCTTAGATTATCTCTTGTGAGTATTTCTTTTAATAGCTGGCACAGAAGTGCACTTTTACATTTGACCAAAGAGCATTCTAATTGTATAATAATGCTATAGACTTTTCTGATTTCCACAGACGAGTTCTGGTTTATAATCCTGAAAGTAAATCAGTAGTGTATTGATTTACACAGAACAAGGCAAAAGATAATCCATCTAACACAGTTGAAACACACAGTTATGGAGAAGCTAGAGTCAAAGTGTTTGGTTATCTGAATAATCACAATGGTATTCATATGCTTTGTAGACTGTTTGGAACACCAGAACTGAATCTTTAGTCAGTATGACTCACTATTCGTGGTGGAAATATTGAAAAAGAAATCAATATAATGGAGGATGATTTTTAGACCTAAGATCGGAGAGAATAAAATTCCTACCATACATCATAACAATACATAAAAAAATGCCTTAAAATTCTTTATTTGTGTGGAGGATCATCTTACTCATTCCTAATGAATATTTCAAAATACATCTGAAATTTCAGCTACAACAAGCCAAAAAATATCTTATTGGATCCAGCCTTCCTTGGAAAAATTTCAAACTTAACAATATTTTAATATTTATGTAACTATCTAAATTTTTTCATCCATAGACTGCAGCCAGACTCACTTCAAATTGTTGTTCTGTTCTGAATGGAAGTTAACTCTGCAGAACGACTTATACCCAGATAACCGAACTCCTGTCAGTTAATCGAATTGCTTTTTTGATTCCTTACTGGACTAAGATCCCTTCAAAATATTTTCTCCCCTGGAAGTTTGGATTCCTGCAACCAGATTGACTAGGTGATGCTCCGTAAACACCACGGATCTCTAAACTGCTGATTTATATATATATATATATATATATATATATATATATAAAAATCTTTTTTATATATTACCTTTTTCATATATATTTACCCATATAAAAATATTTTTCTTTATAACAATAAGTTATCTTTTTCACATTAATACAGGCCAAAGTAGAAAAAGCATTCAAAGTCTAAAGCATTCAAACTTCACTCATTTTGACTAGAGCTTAATTGCGTCTTATGCTTCGCTCAGTCCGATAAATGACTGTTGGATGATTGATTATACGTAACTAAAGACTTAAACCTTTTGATGAATTTCATTCAGGCAAAGGTTAAGGAAAAAACGATATTTATTTGTCAAGATGGATTAACTAAATGAATCTTTGAACTCTTTCCTATAGATTATATTTTGGATTAACTATAGTAGACAAGTTAATGTCTTAAGTGTTCGTTCGAGATATTAACTGGAAAACTTTCTCCCCGTATGGCAGTTGTTTTCTTTTCAGTGTCCGACAACATAATTAAAATATTTGTACTGCAGAAGCATTAACTTTAGTCAATTTAAAATACTATGAATTATATAAAATCTATTTATTTACTTTTCTCTCTTCCATGAATCTTTGAAAATTAAAATTTTTAATACACATATTTTTACAAAAACTACTTTTTAAGAAGTGTATACCTCATATCAATAAATATATTTATACATATACACACACACACACACACACACACATACATATATATATATATATATATATGTCTCTTATTTTATATAATAATTTAAATTTTAAAAATAACTATTTCCCCCAAATATTATGTTATTCCAAAGCTTGGGATTGTGCTTTTATAAAATGGACGCGGAATTGATTTAGAAAGAGATTACTTTATTTCATTTAATATTTAATCTAATAAATAATTTGTTTCTTAAATCCTGGTAATTGGGAAAGGCATTCATATAAAAGCATTTTGAAAATATGAATACAGTGCATCGGGTGTATATACGATTTTTCAATTAATCCTTTCGGGTAAAATTTATTATTTTAACTGTGAGTTCAGTTGAAAACCTCTCTGGGTCAAGCAGACGAGATTCATGCAAATGAAAACTTGTATTTAAACATTAGAGTAGACCATGATGGTTGAGAATAGAGATTGAAGTGGGAATAAGATTACGTCCGGAAGTCGTATAGTTAAGCAAGTTATCTAAAAATACAAACAAGGGAGTCGAGAACGCTCCAAATTTCAGATAAGTGTATTTGTTTATATGATAGTTCAATTACTCTTAAGTTATTGCTCTTCCGGTTTAATGTTTAGTGCATTCTCTCCCTTTAATTGTGTAGTGTTATGAAGTGAAGGTAATAATGAAATTGAGTTTAAATTACTATGGCTGATCTTTGCTTGAACCCCCAAACACTAACGTCTTCTGGGACTTTATGACAGAAAAAAAAATAATTCAAAGCTTAGATTTTAAAGTTTTTTAAATTTCACTTAATATTTTACGTATAAGAGGAAACATTTTAAATAAATTAAGAAGTCAAAATTTTAAATTTATTTTACGTATTTTTAAAGGTTTATCTCTTTTTCAAACTATACTTTCAAAAGTTTTAGCAACCAATAACCAAGTAAATGCTATTCGCAAATTAAATTTTTTAAACTGGTAGTTTTTAAGCCCACTCAATTTTTAAAGCATTTTCGTTAAAGTTTATTAGCACATTTATGTTTCACGTTATTTCGAAGTAGAACTGTTTTATATTAATTCCGTCATATAGCAAATTTAATTTTATTTCATGATTTAACTATCAGAAGCTTAACATCAGACAAACTGTTTGATAGATTCATATTTTCAATGTTACAGCAAATTACATTTAAGTTAAAACATTCAATTAGGTTTTCTATAAAATAAAATTAGAAAACTCTTCTGCTCATTAAATTATTTATTTAATTGTAACTGAGAAGTCTTGAAGTTTCTTCTCTCAAAAACTACTTTCTCACCTTCTCATATTGAAATAATTGAACTCTAGTTGTTTTTCTCCTACTTTACTGCCATTTTCAAGAAATGAAATCATTTTTTTTAAATCTTGTTTACGGTAATTGAAAAAAATCTGGTAAGATATACAAAAAAATATCTTCATGTTTTTCTTTGAGTATTTCCAACAACTTAACTTTCATTTAAATCTAAAATGAATATTGTTGTTAAATGTAAGGAATAAACTACGATTAGTGACTTAAAAAAATTGTCAAAAACACGAGATTGAAAGAACAATCCAAGCTTTATCTTTAAAATATCCTTATAGGGACACGATACCTTGCGCAAATTTTTTTTCTTTAGATAGTGATAGGAATATATTTTCATGTACTGTTTTCAAAGACATGAAATAAACATTTCCGCAGCAAAATATCATTTTGAAGCAAATAATAATTTAATATTTTTAAACTGATTCCAATTTATTGAAAAAAACACCCCTATTACTTTTACGAATTTTAATATTTTTGAACAATTTTTTTAATCTTCTTCGAAGTGTTTCTCACAATTATGTGCAGGGGATTGCTAATACGAGATTGATACTTTTAATTTTAGAATTTTATTCACAGAGACACTATAAAAAACAGTAAAAAACAGCTATATGTAACTTTATAGATTTCTACAAAAATAACTGTCCATTTAATCCTTATTTCATGCACTAAATCGACAAACATAGTGCATTGAACAACCAGAAAAAGTTTCAGAATTTTATAGTAAATATATATATAAAAACGACCTTAGCATTTTAAACACATGATCATCATGAAAAATAAGAAGGTGAGAAAACAACTTAAAGTTTTATAAGGGGACATACACTGATGTGCAAAAATTAAGGACGAGACGGTTTTTTTCAATATAACTTTGTGCAAAAGCTTTCCAAATCAAGACATTTAATACCGTAAGATCCCCAATACGTAAGGACATGTGTAATGTAAGCAACACTTACTAAAAGAGAAATCAGAGGGATAAAAAGAAGCTTGATATTGAAAAAGTAGCATGGAGCGCAATGCGACTGAAGGCCGAAACATCCCTGTGATGGGTGTCCAGCAAGAAACATCCAGTCTTTAGTAGGGGATATGATCTTCCCTGACTGCTAGGCAGCTTTCACAGCGTCTGCCCATGCTGAGAATGAGGGTGTCAATGAGTTGTTGAGGCATTGCTGCCCATTCGTCTTGCAACGCCAATCGAAGCTCCCGAATCGTTACTGGTGGCAAGGTACGAGCTGCCAAGCGTCTGCCTAGAAACTCCCATACATGCTCGATGGGATTGAGATCCGGAGATCGTGCCGGCCAATCCATACGTTCAATATCCTCACTCTCTAAGAGCTGTTCGGCAGCTACTGTGCGATGACATGGTGCATTGTCGTCCATGAAAAGGAACTGCAGCAGACCCATAGCGCCTCTAAAAAGACGCACATATGGAAGAAGAATCTCGTTACAATAACGGGTCCCGTTGACTTAACCTGCGTCGAAGATGTGAAGGTCTGTACGACTACCAAGCATGATGCCTCCCCAAACGAGAACACCGCGACCTCCATACCTGTCCCTTTCAATGATATTCGAGGGATGATTGCGGCTTCCCCGCTCTCTCCAGATGAGTATGCGATGAAAATCGCTACTCAAACTGAATCTGATCTCATCTGTAAAGAGTACTCGTCCCCATTCATTGTCTCTCCAATTCCGGTGTTCCCGGCACCACAGAGAACGTCTTCTCGGATGGGCAGGCGTTAAAGGTACACACCGTACAGGGCGTCGTGTAAACAGACCACCACCGTGCAGTCTTCTGGCCACGGTAAAACGCGATATCGGTCGTCCAGTCGCCTGTGTCGTGTGTCTAGCGATTTCTCTCCCGCTGTCAGCCGCCTTTTTCTTCTGGCCTGTAAGACAAATGTACCGGTCATCTGCGGGTGTGGTTCCTCGTGGACGACCACTACTGAACCCCCCGGATAGCTGTTCCTGTAGTTTGAAATTGTCTCCAAAGTCGTGAAACGATGCTGTGAGCAATTCCGAACTCTGCATCCACACTTGTCACACTGCGGCCTTCCTCCAACTTCCCAATGATTCGACCTCGGGTAAAAGTATCCAGATGTCGTCTAACAGATTGATTATTTGCCATTTCTCGCTGAGGCAGCAACTCGGTGTGATTTTAACTGCTATACGGCGTGCAATCTCTTTGCTAGAAATACTGATCTTACACCGACAACATGCTTTATTACTACTCCTCGACACTCCCCCATTACGTCTACCTGCATATCTGCGCATGTGCTACCGTACATCACCTTACTTAATCTCCTGATTGGTCTTTCTGTCCGCTCTGCCTCTTCGTTCAGCTGATATGCTAATTTTTCGACTTCATCCTTAATTTTTGCACACCAGTGTAATCCAATCCAATTTCACAAAAATCGATCAAAATATCAATCATAATTTTTTAGCCTAAATTATTCTTTATATACTTTCTATAACCTCACAAAATTTGAAAGCTCTAAACTTAAAAAACACAGAATTATGACAGATTTTACGTTCAGTTTTATTCACATTCCTATGGCACAAATCAAAACTTTAAACTTATTTATCTTAGAAAAAAAATGAAATAATTAGTTTGTCTTTATTTAAAATGATAGTTCTTTGTTAATAGTAAGGCTAATGTACATGTAACAAACTTGGTATGCATTTTTGAATCCAAGCAATGCTTTCTTTTTAAAAAATAAATGAACTAACCTTTTTTAAGGAAGTTTCAATAAGCATTCATAAAAAAGAAGTATTGTGCGAAAACCAATCATGTTATCGCAAACCCATACTAACTTTTGTTATACATAGTTTGACATACTTGAAAATCAAATTTCATGTGTGTGTGTCAAATTGTTTAGGGGATAAGTAGCATTTTAAAATCACTCCACAATTTTCAAGTTTTTGCCTTAAAAAATTAAATGGCTATCATTTTATGAAATCTTGAGCACAAAACTTGTTTTACATAATATACACATATAGGAGGCAAGCAAAAACATTTTGAAAATTCTTAAATTAAAAAATTTTACGTAAATCGTACCATGTCTCCTCAAATCAGAAAATGAAAAAGAATTAAAATAGAGTATTCATTCTTATACATATATTAGAACTCAAGTTGTATTAACTATTTTTAAAACAATTAATTCATCATAATTTATCACATAATAAAAAGTAAGCATGTACCATCTCCGTCGTTCAGTCGTACGAAAGTGCTCTTGTCATATCAAATGTCTTTTTGTCTTAAGATACTTTAATTTTGAAATATATTGACAAATCATTTATACTGATTCCCTTTGCTGATAATGATAAACCTTTGTTTGTTTTCGATTACAGCTCATTTTTCTCTTATTTGAACTCTATCGACGTTAATTTTAATGCTGGCATCCCACCGTATTTAGGTTTACCGCCCCTATTTACACACACTTCCGGGGCAGTTTGGCAATATCATTAAGGTAATCGACTACGTTCTGAGCCGAGATTTTGCAAAAACGCATAAATGGATAATTTTCATGATATTTAGTGTCACTTAGATTATAATATATGCATAAAATTGTTTTAAGGATATTTTGACTAAAAAAAACTTAAATATAATATTTTGGCAAACAATTAACTTAGAATAATCTTTTTTCCAAATTTTCTCCCTTTGTGAAAAATGGTCATATTATAATAATATTTGGCCTGTATATAGCTCAGACCTCTCTACAGAGGCTCAACTAGAATGTTTGAAAAATTCCCATTATTTTCAGAGTTACCACCAATTGAAATAATTATTCGCGTTTTTCTTCCTAAATTGCTCCCCTCTGTTTCGTAAAATATGAATAAACCCACTTCTAAGCTATGTATTTCAGAAATTCTATTTGAGCCTTTACACAGAGGTCTGAACTATATACAGGCAAAAAAATTATTCTAATAGAAGCATTTTTCACAAAAGGTGAACAGATTTGGAAAAAGATTATTCTAAGTTAATTTTTTTGCAAAATATTGTATTTAAATCAATTGTTTTGTCAAAATGCTCTTAAATCAATTTTATGCATATATTCTAATTTAAATGACACTAAATATCATGAAAATTACCCATTTATGCGCGTTTGAAAATCACGGTTCTGAACGTAGTCGGATACCTTAATGAAACATATCTTAGAATCTCAATAACGTCAACGTTGAAAATTTACTCGTTGAGATAAAATATTTAAAAATTGTAATTTATTTATTACTGCAGCATCACATAGAGCTGAAGCGTGTTTCTTGAGGGGAAGAGTTTACGCGAGATAGTTTGAGTCCAAATTTGAGTCTTTCTCGCCAGAGAAGTAAAGATCGCCCATTTGTGTGTAAAGTGTTAATGGGGGCCTCAAAAGATCATCAGGTTATCAAAACAGTTTACTTTAATGCAGATTAAAATTCAAATGTATCTACATTGTCTGCTCAAGGACAATTTAATTGCAATATTCATTCCCGTAACTCGATTGAACTCACATCATCTTTTGCAGGGGGCTTTGAATATTACTAAACGATAAAAAAAGGCTAGGTGGAGTATAGTCTCGAAATTTCACTATAATTACTCACAATTGTAATTATTCAATGTGCGTAATAAGCCCGATGTATCGGTATAGTGGTTAGTGACCCTGACTTCAATGCCGCAA
>BMAU01014234.1:515000-537749 GCA_019973935.1 Trichonephila clavipes | reverse complement strand
TCCCGATTTTCAAAAGCTAATTTTGTTTAGCGATGAAGCGCACTTCTGGTTGAATGGCTACGTCAACAAACAAAACTGCCGCATTTGGAGTGAAGCTAATCCACAAGTGTATGTCGAAACACCGTTACATCCAGAAAAACTGACTGTTTGGTGCGCTTTATGGGCTGGTGGAATCATTGGTCCGTACTACTTCAAAAACGATGAAGGCCACAACGTTACAGTCAATGGTGATCGGTATAGAGCCATGATTACTAACTTTTTCATTCCTGAATTGAACAATCATGATGTCCAGGAGCTGTGGTTCCAACAAGACGGCGCAACATGTCACACAGCTCGTGCCACAATCGATTTATTGAAAGACACGTTTGGTGACCGCCTAATTTCACGTTTTGGACCTATGAATTGGCCTCCAAGATCTTGTGATTTAACAAGATCTGTGTAAAGTCATTGGTCTATGCGGATAAGCCTTAAACGCTTGACCATTTGGAAGACAACATTTGCCGTGTTATTGCCGATATACGGCCACAAATGTTGGAAAAAGTCATCGAAAATTGGACGTCCAGATTGGACTACATCCGAGCCAGCCGTGGCAGTCCTATGCCAGAAATCATATTTAAAATGTAATGCCACAAGATAATCTTTCGAATAAAAAACATTCATGTCAATCGAATAATACATCGTTGTTTTATTGCGATTTAAAGTTCCATACCTCTAAAAAAACACCCTTTATATATATATATATATATATATATATATATATATATCCGTATATATATATCCGTATATATATCCGTATATATATATGTATATATTCATATATATATATTCGTATATATATATATCCGTATATATATATTCCGTATATATATATATATATCCGTATATATATATATATCCGTATAGGTATATGTATATAAATATATATCTATATATAACCGTATATATATATATTCGTATATATATATGTATATATATAAAGACATATATATATATATATATATATACATATAGCTCGAGTTTTATCTCTTTTATCATTTAAATAAAACAAAAGTTTAAGTTTATATTCAGAATATAGCTTCTACCATATTAAACTTAGTTCATAGTTATACACTTACTTACACTCAATCGAGGACGAATTGTGGTAACTGTGCATGTGATGACGTCTCTCTCTCTCTCTCTCTCTCAGGTATTGTAATAACTTTATGAAATAAAAATTTTCATCAAAACGGTTCAGATTGGTACAACTTATTCAAAAAAGGTTTGAAATTTTTGGATTTAAGACGTGTGTATAGGACAACGACTGTCGGGCCGCTAGTACATAATAAACCAAGTAACTCGGATGTACTTCACTATCGAACGAATACACTACTGTGGTATTCGTTCTCTGTTTAGAAATAAGTATCTTTCTATTTATATTTTTCTATTGTTTTATACATGAATACATTCATCGTAACCATTACTTTTCTTTCATTATGAATCAATTTAATGTTACCGTTTTAAGGAAGCGCACATATAAATATTACTTGGGACGAAAATTATTAATTCAATTAAAAAAAGTGATCAAAGCGAGGATTTACATTTTACAATAATTAAAATACAGAAACACGGTGAATTGAGATTATGTGCCAAATACGCTATGCATTCAAATATGGCTTAGCACCGGGGTGAGCATTACGTCGATCGCGATCGACCGGTGGACTGCCAGGACATTTTGAGAAGCTACCGCCTTCCCGCAAGACCTAAGACTCGAATACTAAAATAAACATATTTGTGGAACCACAACGCCATTTAGACTGGAGTATATGCTCTTTACAATGCTTGCGATGTAGACGACACATGTGCCATTATTGGAAGCACACGATGACGCTTAGCACATTTTCTCCGATTATAGAGGGAAAATGCGATCACCGCGATGCCAGTCGTAGAAATGCGTTTTTCCCCACACGCCGACTAAAGGGGAAAATAAGCGTTGACCAACTCTTCCCGCGATAACACGAGATTGGCTATTGACACATCATTCCACAGCACACGCTTCCGCTGAATTGAATTTTTGTATTGATATTACGTCCCGTGATAGAAGCCACCCGGCAGCGAACATGTTAAGGTCATACATCGGTTGATAGACAAAGTAAAGTATCCTAATTTAAAAAAGCTGCATTTCATTTAACATCATTCTCTTGCAGTACCTACCAGTGTAAATCTGCATTTTCATGCATTAATTATTTTTTTTGTATCTTGCGTTTTGTTTAAAACGTAGTTTTAAACGAGTAAATTTTTTTATTGTAATTATGTAGGTATATTGTTATACCTACATAATTATTGTATTTATTATTGTTAGAATATAAATATTTTTGAGGTTTTTGTGTAGTTTACCACGCCTACGCCATTGGTTGGACCGCAACACTTTAAAAAAATTTAAAGTCAACCGTACCATGTAAAAGTCTCCCCACCCCTGGCGTAGCACAATGAATGGAATTATTGCTCGTATATACAAAGTTAATGCTACATTGAAATTTTTTATTCTGAACATCTGATTTACTTTCAGAAAAAAAGGAATTATTTTAACAGTTTATTTCTCAAAAAAGTTACTGTGAAAGGCAAGTATATGAATAAACTTTTCGACGAACTTTTAGCATAACTCAAATGACTGCTATTATATTGTATCTTTAGATTTAAAACATAAAGTTTTTTACAACTTTTATTTTTTGTTCAGGCTCGTAGAATTTACAACTTACCACCGGCATAAAAAATGGAAATTCTCTTATAATGAAATTGATTGGGATTCTAAAACTTTTCGAAAATCCTTTAATTAGAGTTTGAATCGCCGAAACCTTCTCTTAACTATATACTTCTTTAGAAAAATAACTGCAAGTGGTGCAACTTAACGTTGGCAGAAAGTTAAAGATAGCTCACCGAAGATTTAATTATAAGAAAACAGCTTGCCGTAAAAAAACTGGGCATTTTTTTATTGTTTTTAACCTAGTGGCCACAGCTGGCATCTTGTATGAGATTACTGTTGAAGCCTTAGGCGATGATCATGATAAGAGTTAGAAAAAATTTAATCATTTAACATCGCTGAAAGGATAGTTTTTTTTCATTGTAGGATCTTTTAAAGACAATTGAGCTGTTTACTGTTCTGTAACAGGAAGTTTCTGAGAGAAATTATATCGCACAGCGCGCGCGCTATTCTATTTACCAATGAATATTTTTAAAGTTAAAACTTAAGAAACAATGAAAAAGATTTTTTTGTATCTTATTTGTAATGTTCTTCAGTTATGAATAAATATAAAATGATGGGAATTTCAAATACAATGTTCATATTTAACTGAAATATCAGGTTTTTGATATATTCCTGCTTCTCTTACAATATTAATCTTTTGTTACTAAACTGGGAAGTAATTCTTTTGAGTAAAAATATCTCTGCTTTTTATATATATAAATACTATAATTTAATTATGATGAAAATATTTTTCTTTGGATTACAAAGTATATAAATGTCCTACACTTAAGCAATTGAACCATTTTTCAGCATACAGTCAAGGAATTGTAGAAAAGGGTTTTTCTCCAATGAGTACAATGAAAGTACAACACAGTAGAAAGAAGGTGCATATACATAATGTAATGCTAGAGAGGATTTCACACAAAACACGTGGAATTAGCGAGCACAGTGCAAAGTAACTTAGTTCGCAGCAAGTGGAAATGAGATCTTATGAGCAAAATTGGCAATAAGAAACCATCAGGATTCCTTTGCAAATGTCGAAGGTTCTGCAAACTTGGAGAGGAGCTTAGTTTCATGAATATGTCCTTAAGAATCGATAAAATGATTGTATTACAATCTTAAAAAGCTTTCCAAAGAACAAGTACAGTTGGAAGAAAGGTTGGTGACGGTAGGCCACAGCAAACAATAACGGAGACCAATATATTGTCATGAAAGGGAAAACAGACCGGAATCAAACAACAGTCAGCATTTCCCAGTATCTGTATACGACATTCAGATAACAGGGGTTCCGGTTTACTGTGGTCAGGTGTCTTTACAAAGGTGGGCTGTTCACCCCCGTCTTGAACGCTTCCTTCCATTCATAACAGCCTATGGGGCTTTTTAATTGATATAATAATACATAAACTGTACACCTCATCAATGAAATAACACTCTATTTCGTTCCCTTAACTGAAGGCCGTCCTTTCAGTCTGTCAAACGATTTTCAGTGTCAGTTGATATACAGAGAAATATAGATGCTTCACACATTCTCCTAACATCAAGGAAAGAGACCACAGAAGATGTTTGAGTGACTTTGGAGAGGCACTTGACGTCACAATTGCAGCCATGCCTAATTCTTCAAGTCTAAAACAACAAAAAACTAATAAAAGTCCTTAAATACTGGCCCTTTTCGTAGCAGCCATCTGAGGCCTGCTCGAAGTGGACAGGTGGTTCAAATAAACGCCCTCGTCAAGGACAGAAGCTAGCAACCAAAAAATTATGTCCTCCGGAGTGCACCAGAAGACTGACAGATGCTTATTGAGGAAAGGGAACCTTTTCTATAAAAATTGTTGAATAATCTGGTATAGAGTATAGGAACCAATAGTCTCAGTAGAGAAGTCAATACTCTTTATTAAGGTGATTCGATTGGTTGTTCTTTTTTTTGGCTAAAAAACGATTTGTACCAAGGTTTTCTCTATCAAAAAATACTATATGCATCCCATTCTTTTTCTTTTGCTACCATTATCACTTAAATTTTAAAATACTACTCTGTACCTCTATATCACGGATTTTATGTGATGTTTTCAGATTTACGACAAAATAAAAATAAAAGATGTTTTAGTTTTTCTCACTAGTGTATATAAATATTAGTTTGCATCAAATTTCGTCACATAAATGAAATACGTTCTGCTTATTATTATTATTTTTATCTATTCACGATTTTTCAATTTTTAAATGAGATACTGATGCCCTTTAGAAATTTAAAATTATACATTAGATATAACGTGACTATTGATACATATATTTTGTTGGATTTTTTTTTCAGTTTGTAACTTTAATAGAAAGCAAAAATGACGCTTAAATAAATTTCGTTAGGTAATTGAGATGCAGAGTAAAGATTGCTTATGTACGCTATAAAATTTTGTGGCAAAATTATATTCTTATTAATATAATTATTGACAATAATTATCAATACTTAACAAATGAGATACGATGTGAATTTCTAAAAAGTTATTTTTTACTTGCACAGAAAAAATGAATTATGTACTTCGTATTTAAATATTCGTAAAATTAAACAAAAAAATCATTTATGTATTTATCTACAATCAAATCGATTGGATCATTTACTTTAATTAAAAAGTTTCATATAAAAAAAGAAAGAATAATTTATCTAATATATCCAGATTTTATCTATTTCTTATGCAAGCATGGCAGTATATTAAAATAAATACTAGAAACTTGAAATTGGAACATCTAATTAACAAAATACTCAAACTGAATTATTGTAACCTGAAATTTCATCCCACAAATTAACTATTAAGAGTCGATATTTGTGATAATTGCGATAATCAATAACGGAATAGTCAACAAATTAGTTTGTAATTAAAATCTGTGGAAATTTTAACTTTGCACTATTGGTCCGAATGTATGTGAATGTTGGATATGAAATAGAAATTATAAAATGAGTACTTTAAAATGACTGAAATGTGTTCCCGCAACATAATATTAACTCTAGATAATGGTTTATTAAATTACTATTGGCTTAAAAGATTGGATGTTTGATAATGGATTTCTGTCTCTTTCGATGAAACTTGTAAATGACATGGGTAAGTAGATAGTTCAATCAATATTTATGTTATAGTATGTCAAAATATAAAAGAAAAATTAATGTGCATTTTAAAATATGTAATGATATGAAAAAACTATTTGAAATAATATCTGTAATTATTATTCAGTAAAATTTGTCAGTTCAGTTATATTTAAATCACGAAATAATCATAAATCAAAACGTATGAATAAATATTCTTATATGTAAAGTAAGTTTAGCGAAAATAATAATTTTCTTTCTCATAAACTTAATTTACTCCAAAACTAAATATTTGAACGAATGAGTTCATTTTTTAATCATTTTCTCCGATTGTTTCTGCAGCAACTCCTTTTAGATTCACTTCTCTGAATGTGAAAAATTTCCAGTATCTATGATCAAAAGGCTTATGTATTGTTAAAACAACATCTATCTAAAATATATATTATGGGATTCAGGTCACGTTTTTCATAATTTTTCATCACACTTAAGTGATAAAGATGATAGCAAATTTAGGAATTTTCTTAGCACAACAACATTTTAAGAGTATTTGAATATAACTGAACTTTGTAGTAAACTGCTACGATCTGCACCATCGTTTTTCAGTGGAATTTTCCATATTGGTAAATTTCCGATGAATGAAATTCTGAGTAATTAAATATCAATCAGGAAAATGATATTTAATGCAATTAAATTTAATTCCTAAATTCCGAACAGTTGATATTAAGAAAACTCCAGTTTCATTTTTAATCTTAATTTAAAAAATTTGTTTAATTTCAAACAAAATACTATGGTTGAAACACACTTCACATAACACTCGTATTGAAATTCTTATTTATTCATCATAAAAGAAATGCACAAGTTTATAAATGCCGTATATATACATATGGCCAAATCAGTGATTTAGTCAATATTTCTCTAAATACTGAGCTACAATCAAGTTCCAAAGACAACGGTTAAACAGATGTTTCATTCACAACATTTCCGCGACTACAATACAAGGAATTTGACAGCCATGAAATATTTATTGTATGTCAATTACTATTATGTATAGCAATACGATCTTTAACTGGATTTCCTGAGTATTTGATTCTCTTATCCATATATTACATAATCGTCACTTTACATGCCGAATATCTCTGTGTCATAATACAACTACTTATGTGTTAAAATAGTATAGATATTCCAACAGGAAACATTTCTATTAATTCACATTACATAAAATTCATCAGCTTTCGTAGTAATTGTAGCAGTCTCTCACATGTGTAACTCCAAAATTAAATGCAACGAACACGTAAACAAAAATTTCCAATACTATGTTATTTGATAAATTGAAATTCTTTGCTACGACAAATACATCATAAAAAATTAAAATTAGTATAGTAGAAAAGTCGAACATTACATTCATGATAAAATACTGTTTCTAAACCATACATTTTTTAACTTGGAAAAATTTGATTGAGATTTATGAATTTTTCTGGCTTCCTTGTTACTTTTATAACCTTGTTAGGCTTAATCAGAATCTTGGCTACACCTTTTGACCGCCAATCAAAGGGGAAGAGCCAATAATGGGGAGTGGTAATACATATGCTCCATTGATTTTTATTTAACCAGATTTATATTATGTCAATAAATTTAATGAACTTTACTTGAAATCCATAAAAAGATTGTTACGTTACTGGGTTTTTTCCTGCCGAAGTCTTATTAGTTAGTATTATATAGTTTTGCTCTAATTTATTGTCTCAGTTCTATGGATCATTAGCTTACTTCAGCTTCTTTTCAAGCATTAATTAAAAATAATAAGAAAAAAAGAAGCATTTGAGAACATAATCCTATGAAATCTCTACTTTTTCCTCAAAATCTAGGCTAATGTATCGATTTGAATGTTCTAAAATGTGTTTTATAAGAGCAACGGGGTAGTGAATTTCTCTGTAGTTATATTTTCCCATCAATACTTGAACGTATTTCTGAAAGATTCTGATAACATACAGATGAATCACTAAAATGCGCATGAATTATTCGCAAAAATCAAAGAGAAAAATAATTTCAGACTAGCATTTTTTTACTTTAACATAACATATGCTTCAAATTATAATCTTACATATTTTCCCCCTAAATCATAGTTCCGAATACTACATTTGATGTGCGTCTCATTTCAACTCGCGTTAAAATATTAAAAACTTAATTTTGACACATTTATTTGGGATTTCCCTTTGAACATTTTCACATGCTTATTCGTGATTCTTCGTAAAAAAGACTAGATCGTAAATATCTTGGCAGATTTATTCGTGATTTTTAGAACAAGAACATCATAATAGCAGCTTACACGTGTCTTTCTGAATGATTAAAACTTTCTCCAAGGACACTTACTCAATTTCTGAAAATAAATAATATTTTCCTTCACTTAGACATTTGATTATTTTTCTATTATTACTTCTTTTTCTTATTTCCCTTATATATATATGTACAATCGAAGCTCTTTTTAACGAAGTCGGTAAATCCCGAAAAAAAAACCCAGTTCGTTAGCGGAAAATTCGATAAATAGAGATTCATATTTCAATGTACTTTATAAATCACATAAAACAAATTTTAAATTCATGATCATTATACATTATAATAAATGCATTTATTCACACCTTTTTTTGTCAATTTATGTTAATTTATTTTACATATCTTACCCATGAAAAAGAAATCTACAAGGAAAAAGAAAGGAAAAAAAAACATTGTAAAGAAATGTACTGCATTTTTAACTTTAAAAAAAGAATTTTACATTAAAATTAATAAATTGTAACGACATTTTCTAACTTTAAGCCTACGAGTAATTTGAGACATACGTTTTTATAACTAGTATTCTTTAGCATATATTAGCCCACGCATCCTTTAAATTACTGGTTGTCCATTAATTTGGTTTTAGCTTTATGTTTGAAAAAATGTTTCCTTTCATAATACGCAACGCATTTTTGACATGCAACCAAACCCCTTTCAGGCGTATTTTCTTCACACCTTTATCCACATCGAATTAGTTCAATTTTCTCTTTTCATTATACGAGGACCCAGAAGTACTTTAAAAACAGTGCTAAACAAGTAGTATATAAAAAAAGACAATTCCTACTTAGGTCAACAAAGAAAATTTTATTTGAGTTACTTTTTATTAAAATGTTATAATTAATATAAATATGTATATACGTATGGCAGAATCACAATATTAAGTGACAAAACAGAAAGTGATTTTCCTTGCAATTTTGCATTTTTCTTTCTATATAGGGTGTTGGACTATTTTGGTTTGTTTGTTATTATTTATTTATTCATTAAATTTAATTACTTTAATACAATAGTGCTGGCAAAAAATAAATCACTTTCTCAGAAATTAGGTGGGATTCGAGCCCACGACCTTTGCATTAGAAGTCCAACGCGCGCGCTATATATTGCACAACGAACGATTTTCCTCTCTACATATGCTGTTGGGCTATTGTTTTTGTTTGTTACTATCTATTCATTTTTTAATTTAATTAATGAATTAATATTTGAAAAACTGAATAAACATTAAGTGTCATCCGTTACAAGTTTAAAAAAAACATACTTGAAACTTGAATGGATGAATAGAAAGTATTTTTAAAACGATTGAGAATTTGAACACGATATATAAATAAATAAAAATATATATACGTATAGGGAAAGAGTGAACTAATAGTAGGAATTAAAAAGTCAAATCACAAGAGAAAAACTTCGTTAAATAGAAAATGCACTTCGCTATTTGGAGATTATGGTACGAAAAAAGTTGTGAAATGTTCTTAGTTCCAGTAAAATGTTTTCAAAATAGAAATATTCGCAAAACATAGGTTCGTAAAATGGTGGAAGATAAGAGGGTTGCTAGAATTTCAGGAATATTATAATCCAAAGTTAAGTTAAGCCGCTTAGTAAGATATCATTAAAAAGTTGTATATCTGCACTCACCACTCTGCAATGTGTCAATTATAAGCTCATCACATGGAGGTCCAGAACCCTTTGAATTAAAAGCTTGCACAATAATACTATATTTGGTGGCTCTTCGTAGGTTAGTTAAAATAATCTCTTCTTTGAAATCGCCTTGAACTTCCACAGTTTGATATACGTAGTTGTCAGAGCCTCCGTACGGTTTATATCCAACATAATATCCTTTCACAGCTCCATGCCTCAGATCCTTCTTAGGTGGCTGTGAAACAAACAATTATTTATACATAACCAACCTCACCTTTTAAAATATAATTTGTTATTAATTTATAAAGTAATGTTTTTTTAAATATAGATAAAATAGAAATGTTTAAAACGTAATGTTTTTAAGTAAAACTTCTAAAACATACTTTTTAAACACTAGGAAAATAGTTCATGTAGATGTAAAAATATGTGCTCTGAACATTTTCGAAACGTGATTAACAAACTATGCTGTTAATAAATCAAAAAAGTTAATTCTTTGGAAGAATTTTCAAGCATTATTCTTAAATGATGGATAGATATTGCACAAGAAAAGGGAACTTACTTGCCAAGACACGTGAATGGTATTAGAAGACGATGCGACAGCGTGCACAGCAGTCGGTGCCCCTTCCGGTGCTATAGTAAAAAAGAAAAACTTATAAAGAGGTATCCCAAGGAATCCAAATAATTACAACAAAACAGATATATAAACAAATCGTTAATTTAAAAACATATAAGTTCAATATGTATGTGTTTAAAGTTATTGTTTTGCATGTTAACTGTTTTATTATTTCGAATACAAAAAAATCTTAAAGCACTGCCAATATGCAAATAATTTTAAACCTTCCTTAAACAACGAAATTTACTCCTGAGCTAACACAGCTGCATCATATTTAACACGTCTCGTTTCTAATTATCTAGTACGAGGATCATTCGTTGGATTTACGAAGATCAGACAGTCTAAGCCATTAATTGTTTGTGTTTTGCTATCCTAACTATTCTTCCATTTATTTCATATTTAGCAACCTTTTCATTTTTGACTTATGTTAATATTTCATTACTTTCAATGTGTTAATTTATTTCTGTAATGTAACAATCTTATCGTATCATTAACTTTTGAACACATATTGATAACTATTGAATTGTCTGTTGAATAGTTACTTAAATTTAGCATTTCATCTCTGATCATTGCACCCTTAATTAATTTCTTTATGTGTACAAATTTATTGATTAATTTTCATGGAAAGAAGGAGATTTAAGTTATAAAAAGAGAGATTTTTAACAAGGCATATTTAAAGATTCCTTTTTAGAGTTTCTTCTGATACCATAATCTCCTATTTTGTAATTATTTTACATATTTTTTGTAGGTATAAAATTTCTAAATATTTGTACACGTTTTATGGACTTATTACGAAAGTCTCAGTTAAAAGTGAAAAGTAAAAACTAGAGAACACATTAAATAGAACAGTGACTCAATACCACATTTAGTTCTATTTTGATAAAATTATCACCTTTAAGAATAACACTCTGGTATTTATAGTGTACAAATTCATATTCAAAAGATAAACTAACAATATTTAAGTAAATATTAAAGCTATATATGATTTTTTTAAAAAAAAATAACAGACATATATGTAACACGTTTCATGCATCCTATATAATCATAATATTTTCATCATAAAATAACTAAATTACTCTCTTTATTTGCTTAGTGTCAAGAATCCTTTAATTTATTATTCAAAGTAATTTTTTAAACACTTTTTTATGAAATAAATATTTTAGTTTCTTATTTCGTTTTTATTGGCTTATAACAACTACAACGTGGTATTTGTGATTTATTTTCAACTTTTTAACTCATCTATAAAAATTATTCATTCTTAAATAATCATACAATATATTTACCATCTTCCGCTGTTGTAATGTGAACTGGTTGACTGGGTTCGCTCCAACCGATTCCATTCTTTGCCATCAACCTTACGTGGTAACTCGTAACGGGCTTTAAACCACGTAAAACAGCCGTAGCCTCTCTTTCAGAAACCGAGCTCGTTCTATCTCCCTCTGCCCAGGTTTCTGCAATAAAGAACGTACGTGCAACTCTTACTTTACTGCGGATGCTGGAGAAGCAAAATGTTAAATGGAAGAATATAAACACACTGAATAGAAGATATTGAATCAAAAATTTACCTGAAGACAATTTGTGTTGAATTTTATAGGATACTATAGGACTGTTACCAGTGTACGGTGCGGTCCATCGAATGGTGATGGAGCGGCTTCCTATTTCTGTAGCTAGTATATTTCCCGGACTATCTGGAGGTTCTAAAAAGAAATACTTTATATGTACTTTACACGAATTATCTTACATGTATGCCTCTTAAATAGCATCGCTCATCGTCAGTTCATAAATTTAAGATTGTGATACTTATGTAATTGATTAATAATTATAATCTTTAATCATAATTATTCATACACATTATGTTTATTGTTAGAAAACTTAAATGTGTTTGAGTATAGCTCAAATCTTACAACACTAATTTTCGAGAAAGGAAAGTTGATTTTTTTCATTAGAAAGAACAGTTTTCTACATATGATTTTAGAATAAAAAAAACAACGTAAGATTCCAATTTTGTATGTATTCTAAATTTAAATTATATAATAAAATTTGAAACATTAATTTTTAAATTTACCTATATACTACCCTAAGATAACCATTTAATCTTTAAAAAACATACTCTGATATTTTATATTCTAAAAACTCAACAAATATATTTATTTTTTAAATGTATGATTAAATGTAATGCAGTTATTAACTGATTTTTGATTTATAGAATAAAAGCAAACTATAAAAGTAACTAAAAATAAAATCTGCGATTGGTAATACTTCTCATGGGTAATAAAAATGAATTTTATATCGTTTATTCTTAAAATTACGAATGTTGAAATATCTTCTGTATAAAAATGAGATATCTAAAAGTATAATAACTCACAACTATTGAAACTCAATGGAGAGTTGATTCGGAAGCTTCTTTTAAGATAATAATGAGAAAAAGTCCTTATTTTTAAAACCGTTTACTGTTCTTTTATGCGTATTATTTATTCTCCCACGCATTTTTTAAGAGGAAAAATACTTTTTTAAAAGGAGATTTAATATTTACTTTGCAATTTAAATGATGCATTTATATTTTGAATATATCAACATTAACAACAAAATACATAATAATCAAAACAAAAAACTTCTTTTAAGATATTTATAAAAAAACAATTAACCTTTTCTTTTATAAAAAATTAATTTATCATGTTTTAAATGTGTTGTGTAGCTTCTAAATTTAACTGCTTAGTATTTATAGAAAATTTTACCTTTAGTTGTACATTGTTAAAGTCTTTGATTTTTTTCTTGTTAATGTTGTTACGTGGGTGTGATCATTTTTCAAATTCCAGTTCATGCAATTAGCGTAATTTATTCTTGAACTCTCCAGTAACTACAGCATTTTTAACTAATAGAAAATTACTAATACACGTAAATCCACAAAATCACAAACAGTAATAGAAATCTGAGTTCACACTTTCTCATGAGGTCAATGAACAACACATTGGAAGACTTTGCTTCTCAGCATCGTTTTTATACATACTGGAAAAAGATTTTCCAGATGCTTTAAAACTTTTCTAGCCACATAAAAAAATCTAAAAAAGTCTAGACTTTTGTGTTATAACATCTATTTTTTTTTATCAAATTTGGCTGCCAAGTATTTTACGAAGGTTACTCCTATTTATTTGCTATTATCGAAAAACCGCCAAATTATTTTTTTCTGCCACAATACTACTTCGGCGGAGAAGCAAACGGAATTTATCTTCAAAGACAATATGTACATATTTTTTTTTGAAAAATCCCATTTGAGTTAAACAAGACGAGTTAATCTTCATAAATACAAGATTATAAATTTTCGATGAATATTATTTGTTCTTTTATGTATCAGTTAAAATTGCAGCTGACAATATTTTCAATGCTATAAATACTAATAAATTTAGGTAATTTTGTGTTTAACTAAAAGTTAACTTGATACTAATATAGAAGTACCTTATCATTGACTTTTTAACTACATTTCACAAAGTTAATAAGCAATTTTAAAAATTACTTCAATTACAAAATACCATTCGTATACAAAAATTTGTATACGTATAAAATGTGTACGTAAACTGTGTTTTTCGTATCAAATATCGAAACTGGGCACGCATTTATTACCTTTAAAGTCTAAAACACAAGTTATTACAATCTACTTTACAATTCCGCGTTTGTTTAAATATAAAAAACATGTTGTGCTCATGAAATTTCTGTTTTAATCATGAAGACAACTAGATTAAATTTGTAATTATTATCAAGAAACAAAAGATATCTCCTTGTATTGAACAAAAATCGCGTCATTTTAGCTCTTGGACAATTTCTTCCCTTTGTGAGTTGATTCTTGTTTAGATGAATTTGTTTGAACGGTTTTGTTGTTTGAATGTAAATATTTTTCTTTTCTCTCTCTGTGGATGCATCTACTATTTAGTATTCCTGTGCTATAGCAGCACAATGGTAATTGAACATGTAAATGCATTGAATAAACGTGAAATGCAGATCTCGTTCCTCTGTAAAGCAATTTCTATCTCTCTCTCGGAACATTGAATTACTTTTAATTAGAGACAGGTAAACTTGTTCTAAAGGTTGGTAGGAAGGAATCTTGATATTGTAATGCAATAAAGCTCATAGACATCTAATTACCGTAAGATGAATTTGTCTGATGGTGAGTTGGTAACAATAACTAAACATATCACAATAATTATATAATTGAATCATTTATTTATTTTGTTCAAAGTGATGGACATGTGTATACAAATTAAAGAAAAATATGAGGCGTGTCCGAAAACTAAGTACCGATTGGAAAAACTCTCATAAGAAGTGTGTTTTTTTCAAAACAAATTTTATTTTTATATGAAAGAGCATGCCGGAAACTATTTTTCTACATGGTTACCCCTGTTGTTAAAGTATATTTCACATCGGAAAACCAACCTGTCTCTACTCTCTTTAAAGAAAAATGCCGCCAGTGAACAGTTGAAATTCGTGGAAACTCATTACAAAGCAGTCTGTTTCTAGGAAATTTCTCATTTTTATTCAATTCCTACTAATAGCTCACACTCTCTCTATATTTATTTATTTATCTTCGTGGAATTTTGAATCGTTAATAAAATACATTTTAAAGCGCTCAATTGAGCTGCAATTTTATAGACATGATTATTTTGGATGACAATACAGTAATTTAATTATAATTAATAAAAATGAACTGATTAAAACTAATGATTCAAAGAATTACAAATACAGCCACGTTGGCATCATTTTTGGCGACTTAGCGACCATTTTGGTGACTAGTGTCAAAACGTGAAAATGTTTTTTTTTCTCACATTTTAAAGCGCTCGTTTGATCTGCAATTATCTATACACTATTGTTTGGGTTAAAAATACGATAATTTGATTAGAATGAATTAAAATTAGTTGACTGAAACTAATTATTTAAAGATTTACAGATACCGCCACGTTGGTTTCCTTTTTTGCAACTTGGGTCCAAACTTCAAAAGATTTTTTTTCTCACGTTTTAAAGCTTGCAGGTGAACTGTAATTTTATACACATGATTGTTTTGGATGACAATACGATACTTTAATGATAATTAATAAAAATTAATTACCATTAATGTTGCGATCCTGTTATATGTGTATACATATTTATATTAATTGTAACCAGAGTAGCGCACACAGGAATTTTTTCAAGGGGGGGTCCGGGGTCGAAAGCTCACCATTCTTGTATCATGCTCTGTCTGATTTTGTCGATTTTCGGGAACAAAACACAGTAAAAACTAATTATTGAATAAATAATTAGCATTAATTAATAAAATTAATCATTAACAACAAATACTTAATTAAATTTTACGTACAATATACTTAGAATTTTAATCAATCGGAAAAAAATCGGCTTTGAGGCGGTATCCGGACCCCCATGCCCCCCCTTGTGTGTGCCACTGATTGTAACTATTTAATAAAATAGTAGCTAAAATAAAATTTTTCTTTGTGCATCTAAGTAGGAATTAACTTAATTATTTTTATATTTCTTGTTTTTTCAACCAAACCATCTTTGACAGAAGAAGAACATTGAAAACTGTGTTTTGTTAAGAACATTGGTTGGCCCATCATTTTCACTATTCTCCCCACTCACTCCCCCATTCTCACTATTTCATCACTCATTATGTTTTCACAGTAAATCCTTACAAGTTGACGATGAATTTCAACTGGCTTAAGGTTCCTTGCTTTCAGGAAACTAATTATAGATGGCACATTTTGAACGCTCACTGACACGAGTAAAAACAACACAATTCGGCTGCTCGTGTTGGTCCTCTCTCTATTTCCTACTAAAAATAAAATTTTCTTGCATTCATTTAGTATTTTAATTTCTAGCAGTTAAAATTAAAAATTACAGTTATGACAAGACAATAGTTGAAATGTATTTGTCTAAATTACTGCATGTATTGTCCATAATTACATTAGAGACTCTTTATAAAAGTGGGAAAATAATGATTATTCTTCAATTTAAAATTTCAAAAATGTTCCACAAATTTTCCGCATTTAAAATTTGGGTTGATTTGCGAATTTTAATAAATAAGTAACGAGAGATTAGATGATTAAAATGTTTGGAATATATAATATAAAAAACATTGGTTCGAAAGTTTCATTAAAAATATGTAGTTTTTGGTTCCGAAAACATGTGTTTATTGACAATGGATCCAATTTCAGATCATGTTGAGGGATAATATTTGTTTTTTTCTTGTTCTTCAGAATGGATAAATTATTTTAATACCTTACGTATTTTATGCAAATGATTTTGATTAATGTCTTTCACCTTTACGTGGCATGTGTACATGCCAGACAGATGCGTAAAATTGACAAATGTCTTAAGCCCAAACATACTTTTAAATCAGCTTGAAGTAGTTTAAGAATGAAATATCCCATTCAAGAGTTAAAGTTTTCATTAAATCTATTCATTTCAGTCTAGATTTTGATAAACCTTTCCTGCGATGAGGGAGAGGGAAAGCGGCTATTTTTAAAATTAATTTTATTTTTACCTATTTTAAAGTAATTACGTACGTAAATGACAAATAATCTAGATATTTAGTTATAAAAGACAGGTTTCTTTACAAATTTGACGTTTTTATTTTAGAATGGAAAATATATATATAGCTGCAATAATGGGTATTTACGTATCATATAGTCGTATATATGGGTATTACGTATATAGTCGACCGATTTCTCCAAATAAAAGGACATTGCCAACACAAAATATGGCTGTCCTCGTCATTATTGCTTTGAAATACTGTTTTCCACCGTTGGCTGTATAAAGCAGCAGTTGGCCTTTTGCTTAGAATAAAAAAATATGCCAATATATTATGTAACTATCCAATAATGTTAACCCATTATCTACTGACGGTACTTATAAGTACCACTCTCTTAAAACTTCATAGAATAACTGTTTTTACGAATATTCTGACGGTATTAACAAGGACATTCTTTTCATTCCACTCTTCTAAGATATATGGCTGCAAGAGTTCTATGATGAGCATTTTAACGAGGAAAGCGAATAGTTTTACAAACGAAGCTGAAGTTTCAGCTGCCATTTTGATCGAGATTGTCGGTTTTTGTTCCTCAAAGTAGTTAAAGTCAAAGGTAAGCATCTTAATTTTTATAAGTTAGTTAAGACCTTAGAAGGAGATTTGACTATTTATTTTAAGTGAATAGTGTATATAATTTATTTTATAAATGAATAACTTTGTGGCATTAGTAAGTATCGGTAGTACACTTGATGTCAGAGAAAGCATTTCGTGTTTACTTTTCTTCCGTGTTGTTTATGATTGTTTTTCGTTGCAGCGTGAGTGAGTGAATATTAACGTCGCACAGTTCAGCTACACGAGGATTTTTGGCGACGGAACCCCGTAATTTTGAACCATGGTCAAATGACGTGGACGACACCTGAGCTGGCACCCTCTCTCCTAACTACCACACCACACCAACGGGAGGACGTTTCAGCTCTCGACACAGTTAACGTGCATCGCTGCCCTACACGGCGGATCTTTAGTGGTACTGAGCTCAAACTCATGACATGCCTGCCATGATCCGATACCTTGACCACTGAGCTACCGCAGCCCTGTTGCGTGGTAGCACCATATAATTAAAGTATAAGGAATCTCAGGGGTGTTAACTTTCTCTAGAGGGCTGAAAATATAAACAATATTCAAATACATATAAATCTTTGAAATTAAAATGAAATAAGTTGAAATGAAGAAATGGGGCTTCAGAAAAGTATGAAATTTTTAAAATATATCCATAATTTAAAAAATTATAAGCATATGAAAATAAAAAACATTTTTATAAGAAATGTTAATTAAAGTTTTACGTTGCGCATGCTTTTTTCTAAAATAATAGCTTCAATTACTAGCAATAAGTTGATTTATAAAGTTAAATGTATCCTTATTACTCTGTAGTGATTTTATATTAGTAGAATAAAAAATTATATTTTTTTAAAAAATAAAAAAAAATTACATTTTCAAAATTTTTTTAAAAAAATTTCAATATTTTTCAAATATTTTGAAATACAAGAAATATAATGTTCTTACATGATGTATGGTTTAAAGAGTATGGATACATTTTATAAATCTATAAAGTTTTATGCATCAGAGGCTACTATTTTAGAAAATAGCGTCGCAACGCAAAAATTATTTAATATTTACTACATATTTTCATGTGCTTATAATTTTTAAAATTATGATTATATTTCAAACATATGTACTTTTTAAAGCCATAATCCTTTGTAAATAATGTGTAAAAGTTTCGGATTATTTAATTTAAATTTAAAAAAATTATACCTGTTTGAAAGATGTTTATATTTTCACCCTTCGAGACAAAGTTAACAACCCTGGACCCCATAATAGAGGTATGCATTTTTCGGCATTTCTTTTTAGTTTAACTAGTCTATTTTGCTTTTTTATTGGGTTTTCAAAGTTTTTAATCAATTTTGAAGTTTGAATCTGAGCTTGTTTTTTTCCCATACAATTAAATTAAATGTCTATTCTTCATTCAACAATTAACATTTTAATTTATTTGTGTGTAACTGTCAGAGGGAGAGAGATTTAACAATAATATATATATATATATATATATATATATATATATATATATATATATATATATATATATATATAGGAGGTTTTAAGGTTCTATTATTTTTTTACCTTCTTAGAATATCTGAAAAAAGCACAGTCTTCAAGAGACTTTGGAATTTTATTACAGAATCTACCACACATCTGAAAAGAGTGATACACTAACAGACGATTCTTCTGATGAAGAAGTCCCAGCAAATAATCTGCTGGAATTTTCATCAGCTTCTGAAGAAAATGATCAAGAGACTGAATAAGAACTACGGCGCAAAAGTTCATGTTCAGAAAATACTGCATTTTCTACCCCAGGATGCAAGGCTTTAAAAACATTCAATCGAAGCCTCACTCAAATTGCACAACGTGTAACATATTTTTGTGTATTAATGAAAAGAAAAAAACCTATATTTTTTTAATATTATCAAATTTAATTTATGTGCAAAACCTGTTTTTTATGCGTAAACAATATAAGTATTTTTTAAAAATTGTAATTTTCAAAAAAATTTTTTGTGAAGTAAAATATTAATGTGCTCAGGTATAATTTATCATTTTTAAGAGTTAAAACTGCGTTTCAAAAGTCATACGGCCTTTTTTGTATCATGAGAATATTTTAGCCCCCTGTTTACTGACGGTACTTTAAATTACGAATTTCATTAATTAGCTCTAATGAATTAAATTTCTCAAAGTTGAGTATTTTGTTTATGTGAATCCCTTAATTTTCGATGTAGTGACTCAAAAAATATTGCATGAAAAATACATTAAATCATTCTGCAGTAGATAAAGGGTTAAGAATTTAATACTTATTGCTGCAACTCGTTTTAGACCAATTGAAAATACACGCAAGTAATTTATTTATCATCATAAATTAATTTTAATGACTATATTTCAACTAGTTTTCAATTTTCTTTAAGAAAACATAAAAATAATTTCATTTGAATGTGGACATAATTCACATTTACGACATGTTAAAGCAAAATATTATAAAACTGTTTATCTTCATGGTTTCTTTGAAAAAAATGTATAATTATCTTTATGAGAAGGAGTAATATATTTTAAAAATACTTAACCGAAATTATTTCTAATTGAACTTTTTAGAGAAAGAATACAATAAATGAATGAATTATGTAACGCCAAAGTGTTAACTGAAACTATTGTTTCCCAAATTTTTATAAAGTATACAAATAATTTTTCATTGTTGTGCAATGGAACTGCAAAAACTCATTGTTAAATCTGTGGGAAATATTAGTAAATTGAATATGAAATACTTTTGAAAAGTTCTCCGTAATATAATTTGTTTAGTTTCTCCGTAATATAATTATCAATCTTAAAGTCTTAGAATCCTATACAAAATTTTTGAATGTTAAGGAAGGTCTTTCCAAATAAAATTTCATATTTGAAAATAGAAAGATTTTAACAATTTTATAAACCTGAAAATCTAATATATTAAATTTTCATAGTAAAAAAAAAAGAAACAATATTTTAAACTCTAAAAAAATAAAGATTTCTTAGTAAACTTCCACAAGTTTTATTTATTTTATTTCATTTGTTTATTTATTTAAAGAAAATGCACTCTACAGAAGAAAACTCCAGTTACAAAGAAAAATTAACAACACAAGAACCATTAAATTTCCCCAAACACAATTGATACAAACATTAAAAATAATACATATTAAGGAAAAAACCCTAAAACCTCAACACCAGAAACATCACACTAAAAATACTGAGAATAAAAATTCATGCACATTAAAGGTTTAGAAACGCCGTAAAATTTTACATTTAAAACCATTAAAAGACATTAAAAATATCGAGCTCTTCCTAAAACCTGTAAAAATTGTTATGAAACTTGTATAGTGAGAAAAGAAATTGTCCGCATAATTACATTTGATAAACATGTCCTCAAACACGAAATAGTTCATAAAATTTCTCGCTGGTCCAGGTAAATGATTACGCTTTAAAATATCAACACAGTCCATCATATTGATGATGACTTTATTAAAAAAAAGAACACCAGAAAGAAAATTTGATGCTTTTATAGTTATTAAAATGCTTAAACAATCAACAAGGGCTAATAGCCTTTGTTGCTCCATATCCCAAATAAATATATTAATTGTAACTGTAACAATCAGCAATTCATTACAAATAGCTTCAATTTATCAGAAAAGGATTTTTTTATAATTGTAATTAAATAATAAATGATTATCATAGTATATAAAACTAAATATAATTACTCAGAATAAAATTTCTTTAATTTGTTAAATTAATAAAAACATCTAATTCATAACGAAAACAATAACACACATTCGAATTTCTTGAATTGGTTTCAATGGCTTTTCCCCCCATTTTTGATTTATGCACTCGGAGAGTTTTGTAAAGAAAACGAAAATACTAATTAATGTGATTAAAATGGAATAAAATCTGTTCGTAAAATTGAGTTTAAAAGTTACTTAGAGATCCATTTATTCTCTTACCCTTGGCAAAGTAACACTTCTTAGTAAATACCTTTCGTCAAGCTCAATTTGGCTAATGGAGCCAATGTTTTAGAGAAATTAAGAGAAACATGTAATTCATCGCCAGATTAAGATATTTATAACCGTGGGGATATTTAGCAAATATTTCATCTTTTGTGAATGAAGATTAATGGACAACTGAATAAGTTATGTTTAAGTAGTTAATCTTAAGAAAACGATAACATTCATGTAAGACTCAAAAGATGATTTATCAAGACAATTTGGCATAGTAGGGATTTTTCTTTCAAGACGTTCATAAATTAAAATATATATAACTGATTCAGATTTCATTTCCATTTTCCTCATTTTGAATGAATATACTAACGATATATTATCTAAAAGTCAGAAAGAGATAGCTTAAAATCCACTGATGACAAGTAAACTAAATTGAGTATTTTAGTATTTGAATTACTGTAAGTCCAATAAATTTGTATTGTTTGGAACGAAATAAAAATACTGCAGTTTTCTAGCTCAACATCTATTACATACGCATCATAAATAAAAAGATACTTAGTAACAAAGCAATAGTTTAAAAGTTCGGATTTTCAATCGTAAGGCTATTTTTAAGATGGCTACTTAGAACGCTAAAACAATATATTAACATGTTTAAACTGCGAGTAATTAACACCTTATCTCTCGTACTTACGTATTATCGTAACCTATTGGTGACATCATATGAAACTAGCACGTGATTTCAAATTCAGAGCATACGGCACATGCGAAATTGGGGTTGCCAACTTGACGAGTTATCTTGAACGTTGACGATTGTTGCGATAATACGTAAGTACCCATTTTTTTAAGACTGTTTAGAGCACATATTCTTAACGTGGGCGATAAAACGCCCCTTTGTGGGCGTTTGAGGCTTTCAAGGGGGGCAGTAAAATACCCAGAGTAAGCTAAGGAGTGTTGAGATGGTATGGGGGGGGCATGGGCAGATTAACCAAACATAGTCTAAAAAAAACAACACGCTGATTATGTACTAAGAAAAGTAAACTTTAATACTGGTTACCTTATGTTGTGATTGTAAGTATTTAAAATTTTATATTCGGGGCAATAGCTATTTCAGATTTGCAAGTAAAAAAAAAATTAGGGGCTTTAAAAAATATATTCTATTAGTACTAGAATATGTTTTAAAAATTTAATTCTTGTTTTCACCATGTATTATATACACTTTTATTTCTCTGGAGTAAGAGGGGGGAGAACGAAATATTCATTAGAAAAGAGGGAGCCAGTTCAAAAAAGGTTGGGAACCTGTGGTTTATGGTTTAGAAGAATCATATTTCA